>ML809268.1:203944-222261 GCA_009831015.1 Picea engelmannii | reverse complement strand
AGAGGTAGTTTGAGGAAGTGAGGGAGGGAGAGAGGGGGTGGAAGGGAAAGAGAGGGAGGGACATGGAAGGACAGAGAGGGAGGGAAAGAGAGAGGAAGGGAGGGAAAGGGTGAGAGAGAGAGAGAGAGGGAGGGAGTGAGAGGGAGGGACAGAGAGTGGGGGAGGGATGCAGGGAAGGATATTTTGGGGTGGGTGGGATAGTGCGCAACAGATGCAAAATTAGTGTGAGAGAATTCAAGAAATGTGTGACAGAAAAACTACACATTGTGCGCTGATATGGAGAATGACTGGAAAAAGAAGAAAAGTGGTAAAGTATGATACCAAAAAGTGGAATACGACAAATAATTAATGGAAGGCATTACAAAAGAAAGAAACCTACAAATAACGCCTCATTGTGACTTTGATCGAACAAGAGTTAAGGAGAATAAGTCGAGAAAACACATAGAGCGACGAATTATCCTCAAAGATTTCAACATCAATTTAGAACACCAGAGTTAATAAATTTTAGTAAGGTTCCACCAAAGGTTGGATAACCTAGCCAAATATCAAGGAGGACCCACATAAATACAATATCACCAAAGACATAAGAACTCAAAGTGGAAAACACTAGTGTACATTCGGGAGTCATGGACGTGGATGCGATTCTGTCACCAGAACTAGTTATCCCAACATCATTCTAAGAACGGGAGACAATGCAAATGAATGTGGATTCAAATATGGAAGAAAAAAACCCCATTATGCATTAGTTCAGTCTAGGCATGTCATGATAGAAAAATGGTGAGGATGAGGAAAGAATAGAGTCTAACAAGCCTAGGGTAGAGGCCGAACCAACACATGAACTAGTTACAAAACCAATACCAAAAAGACAGGAACATGTGAAAGTAGAATATTTTATAGGTTAGCCAGAGTCAAATGCATGTTAGGAACAACTTCCATTCAAGTGCAGAGGATGCCATGAATATGGCCATTTCCAAAGAAACTGCCCAAACCCCCCCCCCCTCCACAGAAAAAGAAGGGGACGAAGGTTGGCAGCAATCCCGGAAAGGGAGATCAAGAGAAAGAGGCCAAAGAAGTGAGCAGACAGAACCACAGAAATCCAAACCCACGGAAGCCACAAAAAAGGAGAACAACTTCAGAATCTTAGCCAAAGATACGGAGGAAAGCGCACAAGATCCAAATAAAGAAGTTCAATAGGAAGGAAAGAAAGAGTAGAACCTTGAAGACAAGGGGAATACAACAGCAGAAGAAACCGAGTCGCAAAGTAACTCCCCCCAGAAGCAGGACAACAGTCAGAACATAGAGGAATGGGAGACCTCTATAGGCAGCGAATCAGATGAAGCAAATGAGGTTTGGGCCACCCCAAAGAAAAAAGGAAGAGGCTGGAAATCAAAAAATGCTAAAAGGAACCAGGAAGCCTACAAAGTTGTGCTCGATGGGTCACAACCCACCATCAAACATGTGTTGACTGTCCATAACACACGGAAGCAGGACAAAGCCTCCCAAGGAGGCCATCCCCCCCCCCTCAAGGTTCATAAGGATCACAACCTCCTGGAACTGTAGGGGAATGGGCAGCAAAAAGAAGGAAGAAGCGTTAAAAGAAATTCTGAAATCCTCGAAAGCAAGCATCCTACTGCTCTAGGAGACCAAAATGAGCCAGCAAGATGCTCTCAAAACCTTGTCGAATGTTTGGAAAGGAAGCCTCGGAGTTTCCAGAAATGCCAGGGGTGCCTCAGGAGGGCTCTGCACAATGTGGGACGTCTCCAAAATAGACATGCTCAGCTCCCATATCTGCATGCACTGGATTCACACCAGCTTTCTCCACAAAAACATGGGTTGTCAGGTAAGTATCTTTAACATTTATGATCCACAACTATTAGGGGGAAAAAAAAACTGTTGGGAGTCCCTGCAGGCCTATCTCCAACAAAACAATCTCTCCAATATTATTCTTGGAGGAGATCTCAATGTAACGCTGGCCCAGGACGAAAAGAGGGGTGGCTCGATAGTGAGAAATCCAGCCAGAGAATGGGTAGAGGACTTAGCCTCTGCATGGGACCTTCTAGATATCAAACCTGCCAGAGGTCGTTACACGTGGACCAATAAGAGAATCGGTCCTCGGCACATCACTACCAGACTAGACAGGTTCCTCGTACAAAGCTCCTTCCTGCTACTAGGACTTGAAGCAAAAGCAGAAATTCTGGCCCACGGTGCTTCTGATCATAAACCAATCCGGTTAGAAATCAAAAAAGACCAAGTCAGAGGTCCCATCCCCTTCAGATTCATCCCAAACTGGATAAATGATAAAGGGTTCACAGAGCTAGTAACAAAAGTTTGGGCCACCACAGTTCAAGGCTCAGCATCCTATGTATGGGAGGAAAAAACTAAAAGGCTGAAAGTTGCTCTGAAGTCATGGGCCAAAATCCAACCGAGCCCAACAGAAATGTGCCTAGCATCCAAAAGCCATCTTGAGGAACAACAGCTGGTAATGGAACAGTAGGAGATCACCCCGGAAATCTTGCAACAGGAGGACAACCTTCAAAGGCAATGGCACCAAGCCTGCAGACTGGAGGAAAATTATTGGAGGCAAAAGTCAAGAATGTTATGGCTGAAAGAAGGAGATTGAAACACTACCTACTTCCATAAACAAGCAAAAGCAAGAAAACAATACAAGGCAGTTATGGAAGTTTAGGTCCAGGAAAAAACAATTGCAGACCCAGATGGCATTAAACAAGCAGCTTATGAAACTTTTGAGAATCTATACATAGACCCAAAGGATGTGGATCTAGATCATCAAGGATTCCCCTTCACGCTTATTCCAAAGATAATAACTACATACATCAACAACAAGCTGACAAGAGAGGTAACGTAGTAAGATATAAAGGAGGCCCTTGACCAGATGAACCCAGACAAAGCTCCGGGACCAGATGGGTTCATTGCCAGGTTTTATCAGAAATGTTGGGAAATCATCAAAAATGACCTAAACAAAATGATCCAGAAGTCACAGAAGGCCAGCAAGCTAGGAGGAAGCACCAACTCTTTCTTTCTGGCACTCATCCCTAAAGAAAAAGGAGCGATTTCCTTCAACAGGTTCAGACCAATCTCTTTATGCAATACAAGCTATAAAATACTTGCCAAAGTAATAGCCAACCACCTCAAGGTAGCTCTCCCACTCATCATCCTTGAAAATCAAGGAGGCTTTGTCTAGGGGAGGCACATCATCGACAACATCATCCTGGTACAAGAAGCGATTCACTCCAGTGTTCTAAGAAAAGAAAAAGGTATGGTCATTAAACTAGATCTCGCTAATGATTTTGATAGAGTCAGACATGAATTTTTATTTGAATTTATGAGGAAGTTTGTATTCGATTTGCACTTTATAAGCTGGATAAAAGCCTGCATTATATCTCCCTGGATAGCCCCCATGGTGAATGGGAAGGTAACTTCCTTCTTCAAAGCCTCCAGGGGACTAAGGCAAGGCTGCCCTCTGTCGCCTCTGCTCTGCGCACTTCAAGCTTCAGTTCTCAGCTACCAATTGGAAAAATCCCAAATTAATAAAGATATTCATGGTCTAAGAATATCACAAGGGGTGAAAGACATCAACCATGCACAATTTGCGGATGATACGTTGTTGCTGTCGGGAGCAAGCCCAATCATAGCAAAAAAATTCAAGGAAGAGTTGGACACCTATGAAGAAGCCTATGGTAGCGAAATAAATCAGGCCAAAAGTAACATTTATGGCTGGAACATCACCCCAAATGAAATGCTGAGAATCACAAGAGTCCTAGGGATGGAGGGGCACACAAACTGGGATGCATTTAAGTACCTAGGAGTTCCAATCTTTAAGTCTTCCCCAAGAGCTTCCCATTGGAGCCATCTAGTAGAAAAACTTAAGAATAAGTTCTCGTCTTGGGGGGCCAACTGGCTGAACTTAGCAGGGAAGACAGTCCTGATAAAAGATGTAGTAGCTAGCCTCCCCATCTATCAATGCTCGTTGCTGTTAGCACCAGCCACAGTCATCCAAAATCTTAAAGCATTTCAGAGACGATTCTTGTGGGAAGGAGGAAGGCAGGAAAAGAAGAAGTTTCATCTAGTTAGATGGGAAAAAACCACAAAACCCTACATGGAAGGAGGTCTCAATCTTAAAAATACAAGGATTCAAAATCTGGCCTTACGGGCAAAGCTTCTCTAGAAAATGGTTACCGGCAAAGCCACTTGGAGTAAACGAGCCATATGGAGGAAATACTTTCGAGGGTCTCGGGATAGAAGCTTAGAACTCCCTTGTAAGGAGTTGAAAAGTTCTCCCATCTTCGTGCTCTGCAAAAAAGCGATCCCTCTCTTCACCCCCCACTTAACCCGGGTTTCGAAAAATGGTAGGAAAATAATAATTTGGACAGACTTAATAATGGGCGACCCTCCGCTAGATCAGCACCAGGGTCTGCAAGACCTCAAAAGATGGATGGACAGTCAAAACAACTTAACAATCTCAGACATCTTAGTTTGGGGGGAAGAAAGGTCTCACCTCTAGCAAGGATGGGCAGTCCCAAACATACCAACTATTCTAGACAGTCAATGGGATGCTCTCAAGAAGTGTCTACAAGGGAAAGATCCGCTAAAAAAGGTAGGTAAAGATGACTGAGGATGGGGCAGGAATGCTCAGGCTTATACCACAACAGATGGATACCATCTTTTCAGCTCCGTCCCCACTGCAATGCCAAACCCGACACTTTGGAAAGCAATCTGGAAATATCACTCCCTACCAAAAATTGACCTCTTTAGTTGGACCTTGGCACACAAGAGTATCCCAACGGGGGAGAATCTCTGAAGAAGGGGCTGGGAAGGGCCCTTTAGATGCCCTCTATACCTCCAAGAAGAAGAAACAACTGACCACCTTCTCCTAAACTGCAGTTACTCAAAAGAAGTCTGGATGAAGGTAACAGGCTCCAAGTCAGCCACTAGCCTCCCAACTGATGTAATAAGCCTACTCCTCCAATGGGAATCCTTGTTCCCATTTGCCGACAATAAAAGGAATCAAACCCCATGGATATGGGGATTACTACCAAAGTTTGTCCTATGGAATATCTGGTTAGAAAGAAATCATAGAATTTTTAGAGACAGCCAATTCAGTGAAGTCAGAACTGTCACTAAAATTCAAGCTTTGATGGGGGAATCAGCGGCACACCTCTGCTCCACAGTAAAGCTACACAATTTGGATGAAGAACAGGGGATTTGTATAGCCCAATTCAATGTCCCAGGATTAGGAAGCCAACAATGAAGTTATCCAACCCAAGAAAGCTGGGAGATCAGGCAAAGAGGAAAGGAATTTGCCAACTGGAAAAGCAATATCAAAACGCCTATCCTCCATTTTGATGGGGCCTCGAAAGGGAACCCAAGACTGACTGGAGGAGGGGGCACCATTGAATATCCCAAAAAAGACAAAGTGACGCAATATGCTCTCGGACTCGGTATAGAATCCAACAATAGAGCTAAGGCTTTGGCTCTCTGGCAAGGTTTACAACTGGTAGTAAAACTCATAGTCCAGGACTTGACAGTCATAGGTGATTCCAGAATCATTATACAGGCCATGATCAAGAGCTCCACAACCCAAAGCATCAAGCTCAACAATCTCCTTGATAAAATTCGGCTCCTATTAAGAAATTTGAACTCCTGTCAATTCTATCAAATGTTAAGGGATCAAAATCGAAGTGCTGACAAAGAATCCAACCAAGGCATGTTATTGGAGGCTGGAGTGTTGTCAATGAATGGCATAATGGAAAGAGTGGAGATCCCATGAACCCACGCAGACCACGGGCACTCATCCAAATGCTAGATCGTGCAGGGGCAAAGGATTCAGGTGAATCGCACAGGCAGACAGGGACAAGGAATGGAGCCCCAGATCTGATGCAGTCAAAGGATCCGCATGACCACGGCCAAAATCCAAAGGCAATAATGAACATGAGCGAAAAATAAATAAAGGGAGGTCGGCCCCCTCTCATTCCAGCTCAAGGAAAGGTCTGCAAGATGCTTATGAATCCAGAGCGGGTGAGGAAACAGAGTAAGTAGAGCAAAGCACGCATGGTGAGAGCTCGCAGGGAGATGGCGTCTTCATCAAAAGCGAAGATGAGCACATAAGAGTGACTGAAGGAGATGGACAAAACTCTAGCAAATCTACAATAGATGCTTCAGCACCAGTTAAATTTTCTGGAAAATTTGGACGTGGAGGCTGGACGCAGGCTGGAACAACTTGAATCGAACATCACCATGACTAAAATTGGGTTTGTAGAGGAATTGGACAAGCTCCACAAAGAGATGAAGAATCCTCAGCAAGAAGTCGATGAGAGAATGGAACAGCTGGAGGCTAAGATGGCCCAACTGAACAGCAACTGGAGCCAAGAAGAAGAGAAGTAATCTTATGTGTTAAATGTAATTGTAAGCAAGCTCTACAAGCACTCTGGCATTTTGTCTCAGCCAAGGCTTTAAATAAGTAGTATATTAAGCAGTAAGGGAGCTAACTCAGTCCATAGGTATAGCTTCAAAGTATATTGTAATCAGGATTGTAGGCTCGAAGACACTTTGGGTCATTTTGTAATTGAATCTGTGGCTTTTCCACCCCTCTAATATAAACCATACCCGTTTACGTCAAAAACAAAAACAATGAAATGAAGGAAGGGACATAAAGGAAAACAACCACTAGAAGCTGGCATATCACAGAAAACTAGGAATTCAACAGAAAACACTAGGAAAGTTGTAGAGTGCACAAATGATAGTGCAGGAGGTGTGACAGTAAGAAAACCAAGACAACAGAAAAAAAATTCAAAGCCACCTACATAGGAAACAATTCTCACCATATCCACCAAAAAAAGAGAACAACCAAAGAATAAAACTAATGAAAGCACACAAAAGGAAACAATAGTTCTGACACAGGAGGAACAAGGAGGAGGATACATCCCATATATATATATACCTACAAATTGAACACAGATAGAAACTCTACAATAGAAGATTCCCATGTTGCAAGAAGGACGACAAAGGAAAAATATGAATGTGCATAAAGATGTACCAAAATTTACTGTAACATAAGATGATGCAGGGATGGTGGTAGAAAAAGTCCAAGACCATAGAACAGAGTCATGGGACGACATGGAGAAGAAAAGAGAGGAAATAATAAAGAGATTATTATAAATGAAGGAAATGTTGGTGTAACTTAACCTGAGTGAAATACAATAGAAATAAAAGGTAAGTCCACAACATATTGTTCAGGAAAAGGTAGTGCCAATGTAGGAAACAATACAAATCATAGCATGAGGGAGTGGTATTTTTCCCATCACCCAGGATATGATGCAGTTATAAGAGGAGACAACACATAAAAAAATAAGGGAGATATATCATTTTCACTTCAATTTGGCCAATATCCCCACAAAAGTGTTGTACAAATTGCAAGTTAGTGTCGCACAAGAAGTCCAATCTAGAGAAGGTGCAAACGTGATTGAGTTACAAATAGATAAGGATATCAATAACACATTGAACATAACTCTCAATGGAATATAGGCTAGGAAGGACTAGGTAAAGAAGTGCATTGGCTAGATAGAGGAGTGAATCTAAGAAGTCTTTAAGTCAATTCCAGACAATGCATAATAAGGGACACACTTATAGACCGAGGAGAAGATTGGGAAGATCATGAAGGAGAGGGAAGATTACAAGAGGCATATAAAGGAGTTGATGGAAGAATTGAACCCAAGCACACCATCATATGTGGGATCACAGAGAGAGTAGGAGGATATAAGGAACATAAAGTAAATGGCTTAGAGTGTTAAGAATATTTCATACTTATAGGAGAAAAGTGCACAACTTTGGACAAGTCTGCAAGAAGAGGAAAAGTTGCAGGCACTAGAACAAAAGGAGGAAAGAACCAATTCATCCTCTTGGGATTTGAAGAAGAAGAAAAAGGATATGAACATTTAGGATAGGCTCAGGAGCGTGAAAGAGCTAAAAAATTAACAACAAGAGTTAAACACTGTGTAGAAATAGAAGAAGATGAGGGAGGCTCAACTGGAGCCACTTCAAGAACATGCAGAGAAGATATTAACAGAAATGGATGCAACCAAGGGCCATATGGAAACTCTTAAGCTCCAGGCTGAAGATATTATGAGGGATTATATCATAGTGTAGAATGTAGATTTTTTTGTAGAGAAGAGCGCACATGTGAATACTTGTGTTGGAGAAATGTCAGGAAGATTCCAAGAATTGGAGAAAGCGGTGCAGGAGGCATATACTACCTCAGTGGCTCAGGATGAGCCATGGATTAGTGTTTGGAGCCTAATGGAGAAATATATTTTTGGATCAAATTTTTACGCAAGAGTGAAGTAAACGATGAAGGAATATAAGGAATGGACCAAGGAAGCAATGCACAAGAAGGCAAAGGAAGCAACACATCGAAAATAAAAAAAAATCAACCCAAAGGAAATTTGGATTAGAGTGTGAATGAAGTTAGAATGTAGAAAAGTTGAGTCCACTTAGATTCAGGTTTTTGGTATTCAATTTAAAGGTGTTTTACCGATATTTTTGTATAAATATGATGTATGAAGTAGATAGGGGGGATCCACATTTTTTAGTACATTGAGATCAGGTCCTTTTGAGAACAATTCTAAATTTTGAGAGGAAATAATAGTTTCTTTGAGAGCTATGGAGGTCATATGGAGTTAGTTATGAGATGTATGGATTGTATCTAAGGTTTAGGTTTCAACTTGTGGAGGTTGGTGCAACACTAATAAACCTCACATAGTATGAAAAATGTTTGATGTAATGTGTGCACTGCCCAATTTTGATGAATAATAATAATAAACAAAAGATCCTTGTGGATGTAGCCCAGGGGGATGAACCATGCTAAAAATGATGTCTCTATGTGTGATTATCTTATGTGTTTCTTTGCTAAGATTTTTTGTTGAGTGAATCCATGATTTTGTTGAGGTTTATTTACAACACGCAATAGAATAGTATGATGTTTTCTATAGAATGATTGTTATTGAATGGGTAAAATAATAGATATAATGAATGATGGTATGGTAGAATGCATGCTGAATTTGAAGAAGTCTAATATGCCTAATATTCCCACAAGTTCCATCTCTTCCATGATTGTAGACACTTTCTTCATGCAATCACGCATAAGCCATCTTAGGTGAGACTACATTGTGCACTCTATGCATAGTGTTGCCTTTTATTTTACGAGACAGGCCAATGGTTTCTAGGGTTTTATTGGAAAACTAAGGTAGAACATGGGTCAACCCATACATCCAACAAGGATATTGTTTTTATGCCTTGGATTTTTAATTGTTGTGCTACCCTTTATTTCGTTTGCCTGATTTGTCGCTTTGCTTGTATTTTTTGTTGGGATGGTTGACTGTCATGAAGGTCCAACCTCTACGTTTTGTTTAGATTTTGGTACATTATCTCCATTCTTCAGGACAATCCTTCATATCCCACTACACCTCTTCCCCTATGACACAATATCTTAATTGTATTCATTCATTATTAGGATCCATCCTAACCTAGATCCACATGTTATGCCTTGAAGCTTGAAATTTTTATATTCCTTGATTGTCCTTCACAACTTTCACTGCTATTCTCCATGTGTTTTCCAGATTCTCCTACTTCTCAATATAGAGCATGGAGAAATGCTATAATTCACCTTCCTTTTCTTTGGATTTTAGGTATGCCATAATGATGTATATTTTGTTGCGTGGAATTTCCCCAGCCTTTGGTAAAATATACTATATTTTGGTTATCTCCATCCAACCAATGTTATCAATATGATTGTCCATGAATAATGAAATTTTGAACATAGATCATGTTCATCCTTGTAATCCTCTAGAAATAAATTTAGTAGATATGGAACCTAGCTAAGTAGACTCCCCTTTACACACTGCGCGACTGCTGCTATTACTCCTATAGGGGATTCCTCCTTCTGACATTTTATCAAAAGTTTACATGCCATCATTTTTATTACAAACTTAGTTACTGGTGCATTTATTTTTCTAATAATAATTTCTATGGATCCTCTATGAATCCCATATTTAGTTTTGAGTGGGATTTGCACTAAGAAAGTGGGACATCATTCGGAGTGGGCAATCAGACAATGGTATGCTCTCTTTATTTCTATTGGTATATGGTATTAGGACTTATGCTTGGATATGCTTGTTTATTGGAAAAGTAGACTGTTGTTTTTTTTAAGTTGATGACGGAAACTTGTTTTAGCCTAGCTTGATGGTTGTGGTGTCCCATGGCCTTTGTTTTCCCGCTTGTCTTGACCCCTTTCCGTGTGGATTTTGACCTTCGTAGTTGTTAGCCTTCGTCCCTAGCACACCAGTCCTCGCCTGAGATGTTGGCCAAGAGCTTGATCTATGGTCATCTCCTTAACATTAAAAGATCTATGGATCTCAACGCCCTTCTTTTCTGTGCGAGCATGGTGAAGCGGAGGATGAACCCATCCATCTATATCTGTTGTTGTTCTTGGCTGGATGAGGGATTGGATTGCACCTTTTGCGATTGAGTACTTCTGCGATTTTTTATCCCTTCCTTCTACGATCCGCTTATTACCCTATGGGTTTGACAAAATAATCTTTGCATTTTTAATGAAATCTCCTCTGCGTTTTACCTACGTCTTGAATGATGAAATTAGTTTTATTCTTTTACCCTGAAATTTTATTCCTTAAAATCTGACGAATTTTCACTCTGCAATTTGAAACATTGCCTGTAAATTTTTTTGCAATTTCATTATGTTTTAAGGTGAATTTACCTTGTGTTGTAACCCATCTGGCATGTGATTTTACCTCTACACTTTCATTTATTGAAGATGCATTTTTCTTTCATTTTTCCCACTCGAATGATAGTTTATAAGTTATTTTGGACTGCATTTTTATAACAGTATATTTAATTGCATGAGGGTGTTTCTTGACATATCGACAATTATTACTTTAATGGTGAATTTACCCTGAGAAATCACCCTCTATTTATACCTCGGTCGGCTACACATTTTAGCCATTATTTCTCTGCTAAATTTTAACCTTTTACTGACAGTGATTCCACCTATGCCTTTACCACCTTTTACTTTTTGTCTACGTAGCAATATCGTGTAAATTCTAACCTTTTACAATATCTACTGCAAACTAATATTCAGAAAAGAACAGAAAAGATATAATGGCAAATACAAACATTATACAGAGATTTTTCACCTCGAAACCCAAATCGGGAAAACCAACATATATTATATTCATACATTGTGTTACATTGTTTACAATACAATATACATATAGGAGCCAGCGGCATACAAAACTCTAACCCAAAGAATTGGATTAGTCCAAAACCCTAATTCCTTAACCAGAAATAGAAAACCATCGGCAAAAAACCATGTGCCGAAAAACCACCTAATATCATGTGGTCCCAGAAATATGTGGTCCCGACGGAAATATGTTGTCCCAAAAAAAAAAAATCGGGGGTGCTGCACCCCCCTCTAACACCCCTGCGCACCCGGCGCAGACGCTCATACACTACTACTCATGCAAAGAATATAACACATACCCAACATATTGTTAAGCGAACGTTTGCAGTAAAGTTTTTATTGATAGTAATGTTATTATGGCAGTTGATACGGCAATGTACTATAGCGATATTATGATGTTTGGCTCAACTATCTCTTTTGCATTTCATTTCCTTTTTGCACAGTAATTGTTGCTTTAATCTCATTATAACTTGGTGTAAGAGTCCTGTATACCAGGCCTAGATATTGCCTATAAATCTATAAGATGAACAATGATATCCTCACATCAAGTTTACAAATTAACCAAGGGTCTTTCTTTTCCTTAGCATTGAGATTAAAGGTAGTGATTATAAGTTTATGTTCTAGAATTTCTTGTTGGTTTTTCTGCATACCAATATTTATGTACGCCTCATTATCAATTCAAGATGGATGCTTGTTTTCAGAATTCTAAAGAGACTAACTAGATTACTGACTGTGTTTTAAATTGTATCTTACAGCCAATGGTAAAGTATTTATTGGTGGGATGTGTACAAGAAATGGGTAGAGATTATATCTAAACAAACCATAATTTGTTTTCATAATTCTAAATAGACCGACTAGATTATTGACTGCGTTTTAAATTGTATCTTACAACCAGCGTTTTAACACATAACCACCTGTGAGTGACAATATTTAACGAATGGGTTAGTGAATTGTTTGCCCTGTTGACTTTGTATTGGGAGGGGATGAATTTATTGAATTGTTTGGTCAGGGATATCTGTGTTTTTGGGGTGACTATGTAGTTGTGGCGTTGGGATTACCTTCATGAAAAATGGGTTTATTTAGCCAAGTCTCATAGTTAGGTAATACTTCAACTTCCAACTAATACCCTTGGTTGATTGAAACTTGGTAGGCATGAATGGATTTGAATCCATATTAAAACCCAAATCATTTAATTTATCCTTTTAAAAAATCTTCGTTTTTACTTATTGTAGTTGTAGTATTCGTATATGAAATTAAGTTTCTATTGTATGTTACATTAATAATAAATATACGAGTTAGGTAAATAAAATAATACCTTTTACCGAGATCAATTCCTTTTTAATAAAGGTGTATTAAAAATAAAATATTGCCGCACTCAACTTATTGTCTTATTCCTTAAGAAATTCAATCACTATCGATCCCCTTTCAATGAAAGGTACAATTGCAACTACGATTGGTGTTGTAAGAATTTACCGTGGGGACTTGTTGACATGTGTTAAATTGCAATAACTATATCTTAAGAAGACTCCTCACATGACTTGAGTAGGTGCATTAAATTATACCATAAGAATGAATTTAAGATAGAATTAACAATCTTCTTTTATGACTAGTTCATATGTAGACTTTATCTCAAGGCCTGTTCTAAGGGTCACATGATTGTTATAAAGAGTTTATTGGGTTATAGTTATGACAATGTCTTAGGAAAGTAAAATTTCATGCCATGTTATATTTGTGATCATTTAGTGAATTAGAATGTCGTTGGAGAATTCTTTCTTGGTAGAGAAGTGTTTTATGTTATTAAATGAGATCGATATTTGTGCAAATAAAAGGGGGACTAGAAGAAAAGTAAGGGTATCGAGGAATGTCGTTTCAAATATTCAGTCAGATCTCGGTTTGCTCTCTCCATGTGTCGTGATGATGGTTTGTATATTTATTGGTTCTCCCCCTTAAGATAGGTGAATATTTCTTTTAGTCACGACTTGATATTTTTCTTGAATTTAGACTAGGAACGGGCGGGTAGACATTGTTCTCTTGAATTTTTTTTGTAACATGATGTTGGATATGTTCACTTGTTACCGATTAAATTCCTTCTTGATGTTGTATCTTTTCCTCGTTATGAAGTTGAATTGGGTAATAGTAATGTCTATATTAATCATATAACATGTTTCCGATTGGATTAGTTAGGTAATATCTGTAAGTGATTTGTTTTAACATGTAAAAAAAATAAAATTTATTTGCACTTTTGTGTCGCTTGTAGTCATAACGATGGGGTTGTCACAAGGTCCAAATATAAATACAATGTTATGAATATGTTCAATTAAATCTCCTATATACTTCATAAGAGTTTATTGTGTATGTAATGGAATACTTAACATTAATGACATCTTAAGAAATTCATCTTTGTATTCTTGCACCATTCGTCATTTTCTTAGTTTAAAACGTTGCCATTCAATTAAATCCTTTTCCTTATAACCCAAAGGATAAAATTTCTTTCTAACTGCAAAGAAAAAAACTTCCCATGATGGAAATACATTACCAACTTGTTGAGTACCATTTTGCAACTTACTCTGCCACCAGATGAGTGTTGTGCCTGGAAGACGAAGTGATGCCAATTTGATTTGGGTTGCCTCATCATGATTTGTTCCACACTGCAATATAATGTCATCTGTCTAACCCAATTATCAAGTCTCTCGGCATTGAATTCCCCATCATACATGGGTAAACTGAATTTTACATCAAGCTTAAGTAATGACATATCAGGCTTAAGTTTATGAGAATGTTTTCTTGTAGTGTAATTTGAACTTCTACTTGAAGAAGAAGAAGAAGAAGAAGAAGATGAAGGAGGTGAAGGAGGAGGCTTAGGAGGGTCCTCTCCTTCACTTTTCTCCTTCTGTAACAACCCTAGTTGAATATATGCTTAGGGATTATTAAGTAAAATTAATTAGGTAATTAATTGTCCTAACATGGTTTTAATTAAACGAAGATTGGCATAATAATATTAATTAAATATTTATTAATTAATTAATTGTTTAAAGTTAATTAAGTTAATTTGAAATAAATGAACCTAAATTATCTTTACCCTAAAATAAAAATAATGTAAACGAACACACATAATTTATAAAAAAAAAAAAAAAAATTAAGAAAATCAAAATAATTTAAAAACAAGTGTGGGCACGCATGGATTCCACGTGCTCGCCTTGCTTCCTCCAGTACTTTCCTTTCTAAACCCTAACCTTTTTCGCCATAAACCTAATTCCTCTTTTCCTCATTGTTTCTTCTTACGAGGTCTCTGGTTACCCGATGGGCCGCCATGGTATCTTCTCATGGCTTCTCCTCATGGTTTGTCAGGTGTTTGGTTTCTGGAGTTGGTCACTCGCTTGTATTGTTGCTTGGTGAATGATTTGTGCGCTGGTGTTCGGCGCTTGTGCTTGGGTTGTATGTTGAGTTTGGAAGATCTGTGGTTGAGGCGCTTGGGAATTTGGCTTGCATATATATATTTTTTTTATTTATTAATAATAAAAAAAACTTTCTATTGTGCAGCTTGGGGCTCCTCTAGAAGACGCTGCAAAATTGGTAGTCTAGAGGCAAGGGTTTTTCCTAACCCAGTTTCTGCTGCACCAATTACATCTTTGCCTTGATGAGAAGGTGTAGGTATGTAAATTTTTTGTATAGGTGTAGGCTCCTTGAATCCCAGTGCCTAGATTGCCTTTTCGAGCAAAGGATGGAGTCTAAATTCTCTCCATGCTGAAAATTCCTCCACATCAAGTAATATATCGGCTTCATGACCTACTGTGTTATCTTCTAGCATGTTAGATACAGCCACTTGAGCCTCATATGCATCATGCCCTCCTGCATACGTAATGTTAACTGTATCTTTATTAATTTTTTACTTCACTTAGTTCTTCTTCTTCTTTTTTTTTCTTTTTTTTTCTGAGTCTTTGCCACTGACCCTTGGATTGATTCATCTTTCTGGATAAGGCCTAAATCACTTCCATTCTCTTTATTATTAGTTTTAGTAGCACATTTTTGTTTCTTTGATAAAGAACAATCTTTCTCATCCTGGGCACCATCTGTTTTTCCCAAATTGTATGCATCTTCATCTATTTCTTCCAAGGATAAAAAAAAACTTCTTACATTTCAGGGAGAAAAGAGTGGAAGTCCTCTTCGAGCTCTTATTGTTACTCCAACAAGAGAACTTCCATTGCAAGTTTTTGATCACCTTAAAGAATCTCACCGAGTTCCTAGGCCATGGCTGGGTGCCGAGTGTTAGGCTTGTGTTAAATGTCGAACGCGTTGAGCACTCAATAGAATCCTCCTTGGCTTCGACACTCTGTGGTTCATGGGCCTCCTCTCCTTGGTTTGGCGCATGGTCTCTGAGTTGTTTATTGGAATCATGTGCTAGTTCTTCTTTTTTTTCTTTTTGGTCTATCTGCAGACGCGTTGAGCACTCACCATGCAACTTACGGGCTTCCTCCCTTGGCTTGCAGGCTCTTCCCATCATTTTTGACCTGGCCTCATGCTTGTTTGGAGCTTGGCCCGTGGGTTAATTGAAATGGTGTTTTGCCCCTTGTGGGATTTCTCCTTGGCCACTTGCGTATGGATTATCAATTTTTTATGGTGTATGCTCATCTCTTGGTTAAAGTTTAAATATTTGGTTCGATGAGTTATAAACCCAATATCATTTTATTTCTTTCTTTATATTTTTTTTTTGTTGCTAATTTTATTTTTTTTACTATTTCTGTATTTGTTTCTAATTTTATATATATATGTTGATGAGTGCGGGAGCACAAAGGTGTCGTGGAATCCTCTTCCACGTGACTTGTTTTGGCGCATGGGAAAACTCCTTTTTCGCATTGTATTGTGGCAGGTGTTTTCCAACTGTGGAATTTGGATCGTGGTGCTTAACTTAGAGATTCGGTATGTGGGCCCCAATGATTTTTTTTTTTACGTATGGATCTGGGCACAACAGGCTGAAGAGAGCTACCATGCAAACAAACAGTGGTAATATTAAAATATCACTTGCATTGCTTATTTTCTTTGGCATGATTCGACTTGTTGCACTGGCTAGCTTGGCTACTATGGTAATTGCAATGGTTATTTGTTTATTCCTAGCCTCAAAACAACAGAAATATATGACACAAGTACTATCTTCCAAAGATAACCGTATGAAGGTCACTAATGAAGCAATAAGAAACATGAAGATTATTAAGTTGCAGGCCTGGTATGAATGGTTTCATAGGAAAGTTGATGTTGCTCATGCTAAAGAACACATTTGGATAATGAGGATTATGTAGACTGCTGCTGTAACCATTTTTCTGTTGTGGTTATCACCTCTTAAAGTATTTGTTGTGTCATTTGGCTCATGCATACTGATGCAGATAGAGCTTACTTCATTTTTACTCCATATATATATATATATATATATATTAAATAATTGTCTTTTACATATGCCCAAATATATGCCTATTTATATGCATTTTTATTTAATTATTGGGAGGAGGAAGCATTATGTATAAATATATATATTCTCAAAACATATATATATGCCTATTCTCAAAACAAATGATTGCGTAGGACTTGTTTCAACCAAACCGTAAGGAATATAAAGAAACAGTTGAAAACCCATCTGGAGAATGGACCCATTTAGCTTACAGACGAGAATTATCCCAAACAAATGCATGATTTTAGATATATTTGTTTCTCTTTACGAAGCAAATTTCACGTCGCTAAAATTATTAGTGACGCAAAGATAGTTCATTCATTGTATAAATATATGAGAAAGTTTAGAGCCAAAGGGATCTAGGAAATTGAGAGGAGGATTTTTATCCTTTTTTTTTGTATATTATATTTTTATAAACTTTTTTCTTTTCAAATGGAGTAACAGATGGTTGGAATATTTGGGAGAATGGACAAGTATTTTCAAAGAAGTATATGGAATTCCAGGTTGCTTAATGGATTTTGTCCTGTCAGTAAAATAGTTTTGTTTTCATTATAATATCTTCATATTCTTTGAGTAATTGATTATGCATTGATTTAAATTAGATTTGGTCTGTTTTATCAACACATAGTTAATTGCTATCATTTATGTCTTAATTTTTTCAATCTTTAAGAGTCTATTATCCCAAAAATTTCTTTTGGACCTTATGATGAACTTATTATACTGAAGCTATATGGGGTACAATTTACTCTTTGTCGTTTGTCCTTTTGTAGATTGTGCAATGTTAATATTGTTTCTCATATAATTTCTGAATCTGAAACTTTAATTACATTGAACTAGCTTTAAATTATTATGCATATAACTTTTCATGTTATGTTTTCATTTATATGGCTCATTATATTTTGGTTCCTTTAATATCTGTGGTTGATTATCTATTCAAATATTTTAGTTTACATATGATACTAGATAGTTGGTAACACCATTTACTGAGGATTGAAAGTTCTTTCATTTTTAGTTATTTGGACACTCTAAAGTCACATGATATATAATCGTCTACCTTTCTGTCATCATAAAATTGTTCCAGAATATAAAAGACTTCTTTGAGCTTCTTAAAGAAGTATTATTCTTGCCTTTTTCATAGGTTTACACTTGACACGGGTTAAGAGGAGCTTATACAGATAGAGAGAGACGAATCTTGCTTAGTAATGTCGATCAACGTCAGGTTAGTTAGTTTATATTTTATTTAATTTGTTTATTTGCGAATGAATAATGATTGCATCATTTAAACGTTAAATGATTTGACCATTATCATTTTATCATTTACAATCTTATACAATCATTGTTTATTAGTTTGTCATTTATAGTACAAAGAAAATTTCCTTTATTTTCTTATTTTGATCCATTATCTTGAAACAATTATTTTCACAAGGCTTTGCTCAAACCTTGTAAATTGTATATAACCATTGTATATAAACATTGTTAGTTAAGCATTTGTAATTAAAGTGTTGATTGTTAGAGTAGTATATTTAGTTAGTTCACATATTTTAAATTGTTTTTGGATCTTAGTTGGCTAACAGAGCCATAAAAATTGTCAGGGTATATTATACCAAA
>ML809268.1:186844-199110 GCA_009831015.1 Picea engelmannii | reverse complement strand
CCTAAGTGTTGTTATCGTTTTATGGTATCCTAGATGATCAGAATATGGTATCTTATGCACTTCATCCAAACCTGTTATCGTTAACTCTGTTGAATCTGGTATGTAAAGTCTTTTCTTGAATCCTAAAAGGCCATTTTTATCGATACTCAGATTTGGTTTGTCTGAGTTTACTGTAGTGTTTTGTAATTCTGCCACTATCTTAGTGCAATTTTTGTCATTAATGCCTGTTGTCCTTATTCTCTGGTCCAGATCACTTTCCACTCTACTGAAATTTATTTTGAATAACCCGTGGTCTCTTCTTCTTACAACATCTACTACCTTATTTTCCTTACCCTTGATATGTCTTACCTCAAAGTTGAATTCTCTCAAGAAGGATATCCATCTTTCTTGCCTTTAATTAAGATTCTGCTGGCTAAACAAATATTTTACATCGCTATTATCTGTCAACAATAAACAATTTCTGCCCATTATGTAGTGTCACCACATTTTTAAGGCGTGTATTACCGTTGCTAATTCTAACTCATGAGTGATGTAGTTTCTCTCATGCTCTTTTAATTTCCGAGATTCATAACAAATAACGTGTCCTTCTTAATTTAGGAAACCACCTAGTCCTTTTTTACTCGCATAAACACAAACGATAAAGTTTTTAATTGGGTATCCTACCTTCAAGATGGGTGCGGTTGTCAATAATTCCTTCAACCTATTAAAACTGTCTTGACACTTCTATGACCAGTTAAACTTGGTCCCTTTCTTTTGTAATGATGTGATAGGGTACACTATTTTGGAAAACCCCTCTATAAATCTACGATAATATCCGTTGATTCCCATGAAAGACCGGATATCTGCTACATCCTTAGGTATCGACCATTCCATGATGGCTTATATTTTCTCAGGTTCGACTGCAATGTGTTCTATAGAAATTACATGTGCTAGGCATTGTATTTTCTTTTGATAAAAATCATACTTATCAAATTTGACGTACAGTTTGTGTTTACTCAAAGTTTGCAGAACTATTCTTAAGTGTTCTTCATGTTCTTCTTCTATTTTAGAATAGACCCGGATATCATCAATAAATACCAGTATGAACTTGTCCAAGTACTGGATGAAAATATTGTTCATTAGACACATAAACGTGGTTGGTGCATTAGTGTGTCCGAAAGGTATGACTACGAATTCATAATATGCATATCTTGTTCGAAAATCTTTTTTCCTTATGTCCTCATCTTTTATCCTAACTTGATGGTAACTGGATCATAAATCCAACTTTAAAAATATCTTGGCCCCACCTACTTGATCGAACAAATCATTTATCCTAAGTAAGGGGTACTTGTTCTTAATACTCATTTTGTTCAATTGTCTAGAATCGATACGTAGTCTTAGAGTACCATCTTTATTTTTAACAAAGAGTACTTGTTCTCCCCATGCTAAAACACTTGGTCTGATATACTCCTTGTCCAATAACTCCTACAATTGTACTTTTAGTTCTTTCAATTCTAGTAAACTCATTTGGTAAGGTGCTTTAGAGATAGGGGATGAACCAAGTAGTAGGTCTATGGAGAAGTCTATTTCCCTTCTATGAGGTAATTCAGGTATCTCATCAATGAACACGTCTCTCAATTCACGTAGAACAACAAAGTCTTCCAGGTTGGGATTATCTTGTTTTTCTAATAGACTCATTATTTGGATGGTGTAATCTTGACAACCCTTTCTCATGCATTTCTTGAATTGAATTGTTGTGACTTGTCTAACTAATATTGGTTTTGGTACACCTTGGATTGCCCAAGTAGTGTCACTTTCGTATTTATACTTAAGTGTCTTTGCATAGCAATCTAGTACCGCTTTGTGTTTCTCTAACCAGTCCATTCTGATAATCACATCATAAGATCCTAGTGGTAGAATGTTCAAATTTTTTCTTATGTTTTGACCATCTAAACTGAACTCAAAATCAAAAATAAAGTCAACCACTTTTCTTTTTGTTCATGTTGCTAGTTGTACCAACCATGATTTTGCGTGTTTCACTTTCTTAAGTTTATTTGACTTTACCACACAAGGAGTGATATAACTTAATGTAGCTCTAGGGTCAATTAAAACAAAAAATTGAGTGTTATTGATTTTACCTTTGATTTCCACCATCGAGGAATGGTGGTCAGCTTTCTGACCATATAAGACTGCATTTATCCGGTGTAGGCTTCTTCCCACATCACCCACCATCGAGGCTTCCTGCAAATTATGAACAAAATTTATGTTTTCTGCATTTATACATTGACAGTTCCTCCTTAGATGAGGTTCTTGACATTCCCAACACTTCAATGGTTCACAAGGACTGTCCCCAAACTTTTTTGTTTGGATATTTACTGATTTATCACTGCCTTGTGTACTTGGATAATTGGAGTGAAAGTCTTTTCTAGGAAATATTTTTGTTGCATTCTGATAAGGAGTTCGCTGGTATCCCTTTTTTTGTTGGTTTATTTGGTCTTGTTTCTTATCCTTCCAAGCTTTGGGAAACTCTTCCCACTGTTTGTACTGGTAGTCACACATTCGTTCTTTACTGAATACTTCACTCAAGGACTTGGGATTTTCAAAATCAATTATGTCCCTATAGGACTGTGGTAAATAGCTTACGAACCACTAGATTTTTACCTTGTCCTCTTGGATATAAGGTACGAACCTTAGTAATTACAATAATTTGTTTATAAGATATCCATTGTCTTCTGACCAAGTCATAACTCACAAAATTCTTTCATTTTCCTCTCATAGTAGATTTCAGATAGGTATTGTTTCTTGAAGTTGGACCATTACAGATGTTTCTCTTTTAGTCCCTTAGCCAATTTCAGATATTTCCACTAGAGGCTATCTTTTCCTTTTCAGATTGTAAATGCTCATTTTGACCTTCATGTTCCTAGAATAGTTGTATATCTTGAAATATTTTTTTATGTCTAGTAACCATGCTTCAGCTTCCTCCCCTGTTGTGGATTCTCCATCAAAAGTAGCTAGTTTAATTTTCTTAAATTCTCCTTCAAGGTGGTCTACTTGTTTTCGTTTTCTGTCTATTTTTGTTTTGTCCTCCGCTGAAGGTGTACCCTCAGACGAACTGCCCCCTTTTTCTGCTTCAAGCCCATAAATCTTAGAGGTGCTTTTGCTAACCTCTTCTTCATTCTTATCATCCTTTGGGATTTTCTTTGTCACAAATCTACGCAATAGGACTTCATTTCCTTCCTGTTGTTCCTACTGAGCTTTCTTCAGTTTCTCATTATTGACTTTGAAAACCTGCAGTTCAACAATGAGATTCCTCATTGCTTGCAGAACTTTAGTAGGTGAGCTCCCGTCACTCTTATGTCTTTGATTTTCAAGAAGTCTTTGTTCAGGATTTCTGTCAAGTCTGATTTTTACATCATCCCGTGCTGCCATGATTAACACAAAAAAAATGGTTTTTTGTTTGCAACAATAAAGGTTTTATTAGTTTTGCATATACAAAATTATATGCTAAGTAATCAGATGGCCCTATTCTAGGTCTAAGTGTTGTAACCTTGGCTCTGATACCATATGTATTGAACCTCAAATTTTCCATACAAAAAAAAAATGTTTATCTAATTACTTGGTAGAAGTAGGGAAATCCCTAAGCTATAAAACTCTATTATAAATATCTCTTATAAAATTCTACCATAAAGCTCTGTTATAAAACTCTACTATAAAACTTTGTTATAAAATTCCATTATAAAACTCTATTAAAAAATTCCATTATAAATTTCCTAGGTCCTACCTACCCCAAAATGTTTTGACTATATTATCTTGAGTTATCTGAGTAGGAAGGTTATAAGAGAGAACCCCCCAAGGCTTTAGAAAATCCATTTTTACCTTCAATCAAAACCTTTATGCATAGGGACTGTGTATAATGTGTAGTCTCATGATCCATACTACACTCACCTTTTTCAGATAAGGTCTCCATGTTCATGCACAAGTCCACCTGAATAATTTAACCCTAGGGAAATTTATTTGGTTCCCATTAACATAGCCATGGGTTAGTTTTAAAGAACAATAATTATCATAAAATAACAAGTTCTGGTCATTTAATGGTTCATAGAATCGGTATGCTGATTGTAATGAAAGCTCTAATCCATATCACCAATGGAAATTTGACAACGAGGGTCGAACTGCTAACTAATTAAAATAATTTGTTTATAAGATCCTCCATTGTCTTCTGACCAAGTCATAACTCACAAAATTCTTTTATTTTCCTTTCATAGTATCTTTCAGATAGGTATTGTTTCTTGAAGTCAGACCATTACAGATGTTTCTCTTTTAGTGCCTTAGCCAATTTCAGATCTGGCCACCAGATACCGTCTTTTCCTTTTCAGATTGTAAATGGCCATTTTGACATTCATGTTCCTAGAATAGTTGTATATCTTGAAATATTTTTTGATGTCTAGTAACCATGCTTCAGCGTCCTCCCCTGTTCTGGATTCTCCATCAAAAGTAGCTAGTTTAATTTTCTTAAATTCTCCTTCGAGGTGGTCTACATGTTTTCTTTTTCTGTCTATTTTTGTTTTGTCCTCCGCTGAAGGTGTACCCTCAGATGAACTACCCCCATTTTCTGCTTCAAGCCCATAATTCTTAGAGGTTCTTTTGCTGACCTCTTCTTCATGCTTATCATCCTTTGGGATTTTCTTTGTCACTATACTGCACAGTAGGACTTCATTTATTTCTTGTTGTTCCTGCTGAACTTTCTTCAGTTTCTCATTATCAACTTTGAAAACCTGTAGTTCAACAATGAGATTCCTCATTGTTTGTAGAACTGTAGTAGGTGAGATCCCGTCACTATTATGTCTTTGATTTTCAATAAGTCTTTGTTCAGGATTTCTGTCAAGTCTGATTTCTGCATCATCTTGTGCTGCCATGATTAACACAAAAAAATAGCTTTTTTCTTTGCAACAATAAAGGTTTTATTAGTTTTTCATATAGATAATTATATGCTAAGTAATCAGATGGCCCTGTTCTAGGTCTAAGTGTTGTAACCTTGGCTCTGATACCATATGTAATGAACCTCAAATTTTCCATACAAAAAAAAAAATGTTTATCTAATTACTCGATAGAAGTAGGGAAATCCCTAAGCTATAAAACTCTATTATAAATCTCTGTTATAAAATTCTACCATAAAGCTCTGTTATAAAACTCTACTATAAAACTCTATTATAAAATTCTATTATAAAACACTATTAAAAAATTCCATTATAAATTTCCTAAGTCCTACCTACCCCAAGATGTTTTGACTATATTATCTTGAGTTATCTGAGTAGGAAGGTTATAAGAGAGAACCCCCCAAGGCTTTAGCAAATCCATCTTTACCTTCAATCAAAACCTTTATGCATAGGGACTATGTCTATAATGCGTAGTCTTATGATCCATACTACACTCACCTTTTTCACATAAGGTATCCATGTTCATGCACAAGTCCACCTGAATAATTTAACCCGAGGGAAATTTATTTGGTTCCCATCAACATAGCCATGGGTCAGTTTTAAAGACCAATAATTATCATAAAATAACAAGTCCTGGTCATTTAATGGTTCATAGAATCGGTATGTTGATTGTAATGAAATCTCTAATCCATATCACCTATGGAAATTTTACAACGAGGGTTGAACTGCTGACTAATTACAATAATTTGTTTATAAGATCCTCCATTGTCTTTTGACCAAGTCATAACTTACAAAATTCTTTCATTTTCCTTTCATAGTAGCTTTTATATAGGTATTGTTTCTTGAAGTCGAACCATTACAAATGTTTCTCTTTTAGTCCCTTAGCCAATTTCAGATCTTGCCACCAGATGTTGGATTTTCCTTTTCAGATTGTAAATGGCCATTCTGACCTTCATGTTCCTAGAATAGTTTTATATCTCGAAATATTTTTTGATGTCTAGTAACCATGCTTCAACTTCCTCCCCTGTTTTGGATTCTCCATCAAATGTAGCTAGTTTAATTTTCTTAAATTCTACTTCAAGGTGGTCTACTTGTTTTCTTTTTCTGTCTATTTTTGTTTTGTCGTCCGCTGAAGGTGTACCCTCAGACGAACTACCCCCTTTTTCTACTTCAAGCCCATAATTATTAGAGGTGATTTTGCTGACCTCTTATTCATTCTTATCATCCTTTGGGATTTTCTTTGTCACTATATTGTGCAGCAGGACTTCATTTATTTCATGTTGTTCATGCTAATATTTCTTCAGTTTCTTATTATCGACGTTGAAAACCTGTAGTTCTGCAATGATATTCCTCATTGTTTGCAGAACTTTAGTAGGTGAGCTCCCGTCACTCTTTTGTCTTTGATCTTCAAGAAGTCTTTGTTCAAGATTTCCATCAAGTCTGACTTCTGCATCATCCTGTGCTTCCATGATTAACACAAAAAAAATTGTTTTTTTGTTTACAACAATAAAGGTTTTATTATTTTTGCATATACAAAATTATATGCTAAGTAATCAGATGGCCCTGTTGTAGGTCTAAGTGTTGTAACCTTGGCACTCATACCATATGTAATGAACCTCAAATTTTCAATACAAAAAAAAAATTTGTTTATCTAATTACCATGTAGAAGTAGGGAAATCCCTAAGCTATAAAAATCTATTATAAATCTTTGTTATAAAATTCTACCATAAAGCTATGTTATAAAACTCTACTATAAAACTTTGTTATAAAATTCTATTATAAAACTCTGTTAAAAAATTACATTATAAATTTCCTAAGTCCTACCTACCCCAAGATGTTTTGACTATATTATCTTGAGTTATCTGAGTAGGAAGGTTATAAGAGAGAACCCCCCAAGGCTTTCGCAAATCCATTTTTACCTTCAATCAAAACCTTTATGCATAGGGAGTATGTGCATAATGTGTAGTCTCATGATCCATACTACACTCACGTTTTTCACATAAGGTATCCATGTTCATGCACAAGTCCACCTGAATAATTTAACCATAGGGAAATTTATTTGGTTCCCATCAACATAGCCACGGGTCAGTTTTAAAGACCAATAATTATCATAAAATAACAAGTCCTGGTCATTTAATGGTTCATAGAATTGGTATGTTGATTGTAATGAAAGCTCTAATCCATATCACCAATGGAAATTTGACAACGAGGGTCGAACTGCTAACTAATTACAATAATTTGTTTATAAGATCCTCCATTGTCTTCTGACCAAGTCATAACTCACAAAATTATTTCATTTTCCTTTCATAGTAGCTTTCAGATAGGTATTGTTTCTGGAAGTTGGACCATTATAGATGTATCTCTTTTAGTCCCTTAGACAATTTCAGATCTTGCCACCAGATGTTGGCTTTTCCTTTTCAGATTGTAAATGGCCATTCTGACCTTCATGTACCTAGAATAGTTTTATATCTTGAAATATTTTTTGATGTCTAGTAACCATGCTTCAACTTCCTCCCTTGTTCTGGATTCTCCATCAAAAGTAGCTAGTTTAATTTTCTTAAATTCTCCTTCAAGGTGGTCTACTTGTTTTCTTTTTCTATCTATTTTTGTTTTGTCCTCCGCTGAAGGTGTACCCTCAGATGAACTGCCCCCTTTTTCTGCTTCAAGCCCATAATTCTTAGAGGTTCTTTTGTTGACCTCTTCTTCATCCTTATCATACTTTGGGATTTTATTTGTCACTATACTGCACAACAGGACTTCATTTATTTCTTGTTGTTCCTATTGAAATTTCTTCAGTTTCTCATTATCGACTTTGAAAACCTGCAGTTCAACAATAAGATTCCTCATTATTTGCAGAACTTTTGTAGGTGAGCTCTCGTCACTATTCTGTCTTTGATTTTCAAGAAGTATTTGTTCAGGATTTCAGTCAAGTCTGATTTATGCATCATCCTGTGCTGCCACGATTAACACAAAAAAAATTGGTTTTTTGTTTGCAACAATAAAGGTTTTATTACTTTTATATGCTAAGTAATCAGATGGCCATGTTCTAGGTCTAAGTGTTGTAACCTTGGCTCTAATACCATATGTAATGAACCTCAAATTTTCCATACAAAAAAAAATATGTTTATCTAATTACTCGGTAGAAGTAGGGAAATCCCTAAGCTATAAAACTCTATTATAAAATTCTACCATAAAGGTCTGTTATAAAACTCTACTATAAAACTCTGTTATAAAATTCTATTATAAAACTTTGTTAAAAATTCCATTATAAATTTCCTAAGTCCTACCTACGCCAAGATGTTTTGACTATATTATCTTGAGTTATCTGAGTAGGAAGGTTATAAGAGAGAACCCCCCAAGGCTTTAGCAAATTCATTTTTACCTTCAATCAAAACCTTTATGCATAGGGACTATGTGTATAATGTGTAGTCTCATGATCCATACTACACTCACCTTTTTCACATAAGGTCTCCATGTTCATGCACAAGCCCACCTGAATAATTTAACCCTAGTGAAATTTATTCGGTTCCCATCAACATAGCCATGCGTCAGTTTTAAAGACCAATAATTATCATAAAATTACCAGTCTTGGTCATTTAATGGTTCATAGAATCGATATGTTGATTGTAATGAACAGGATATTTTGATATGTTGATATCTAACATCCCGCTCTGGTGCACTTACAAAAATTATTCTTTGAGGACACTTGCTCGCAAGTGATCTGGATTTTTATGATGATAAAACACTTATCCTTGATGATTATGCATTATGATTGATGAACGTGATGTTTTACTATTGTTGTATACAGGTGTTATTGACTCAGTTTATTTGAGTGTGTAGGTTTTTTGACCTTGAGGATGCAGAGGCATCGGTGGAACTCCCTTGGACTCTGGATTGAGTCAGGGAGTGGGCTATTTGGGTTGTTTCATTTACGGTGATATTGCTTTGTTTTGATGATATGCTATTGATTCTATGATATGTTGTGGACATGATCTGACATGATGGTTGATGATGTAGGATGACGATAGCTTGCTGACCAATACTTACATATGGAGTAAAGGGGCCACACATGATTTCCAGAGAGGTTGAGGGAGAGGTGTGGACAACAGCCCTACCACAGCCTACTAGAAATCCTGCCATGGCTCGAACTGTAGGTTAACAATTACCTAGTTCGAGAGGATCCACGATGTCATGAGGGAAGACTGTGACAGTTTCTCAAGATGATTCTAAGGGGCACGCAATAAAGTGGGGGCCTTATTCCTTAGAGCCCTTAGTCTCCCACAAGTTCACTTGGCGGAGTGTTGACTCCAGGGGTTATAGATGCCTACCAATCCGTCAAGTCGGCGAGTGGCACCCTTGGAGCACGTGGTGCATCCTGAAGGGCACGTCGCGCAAAAGAAACACCAGTCGCCGAGTGGCACCCTTGGAGCACGTGGTGCATCCTGAAGGGCACGTCGCGCAACAGAAGCAAACGAGGCGAGTGGCATCCTTGGAGCACGTAGTGTGTCCTGGAGGGCACGTCGCATTGATAGTGATGATGAGACCAACCTAGATGACCCTAAAACCTTAACGACTTAAGAATTTCTCAAAACAACTCTCATAATGAATTGTCGCCCAGTTCAATCTAAACCTAAATTTAAAACATATTAAAGATAAAATTTTGATAAGCCCTAAGAAAAGATCCTACAAAAATAAAAATAAGGGCATAAACTAAAACCCTCCTATGTGTTAGTTAGAGTCTTCTTAAATTAAAGGGGGGTAAAGTAATGAGGGGGATGAATTAATTGAAACCCATGGTTTTTTAAATTTGAAAGAAGAATTAAAATTTTTTAAAGTGTGGGTGTATAAAAATTTAGGATTTTAAAAATATAATGAAAAGGTTAATAAGTGCATTTATCTTATTGGGTTTTAGAAAAAATGGGGAAAGTGAAAAATTAATAGAAATAAGGAAACTTGTATTAAAGGAAACTTAATAATGGAAAGTAGGAGACATAGGGTAAAAAGTGAAAAGGAATCATCATTTAAGGAGTTACTAAAAATCATAAACTTCATTTTAGGAAAGTTATTAAAAGCATGAGAGGGGATCTTGAAACCCTAGGAGTAATTTTAGGAGCGATTAAAGGGGGGGTGAGGGAAATGAGTCTTTTAATTATTAAAAAGAAATAAATTTTGGGAGAACCGTGGGGATTAGTGACACTTGGACACCAGTGAATTTTTAGAGGTTTGTCATAAAAATTTAATTAATAATGATTTAGGAAAGTAGGTGGGTTTCAAATTTCTATAAAAGAAGGGGAAAAGAAGGAAGAAGGATGAATGGTTAGCGTAACATTACGCTGCCGGATTGTGGCTTGACGGATTGCTTGTGAGGAGTTGGGTTTATCTCAGTTGTATTGGAGTGGTAGCTCAGCCTTGGAGGCGAGCTGAGAAGCTAGTATTATCTCTGGATCTTGTGCGGCCCCTTTGCGGCTCGGGGGGCTAAGGGTGAAGCAGAGTAACCCTAGAGATTGGCTGGGAGGTACCGGTGAGAATTTCATGGTCGGAAAGCAGAAGCGGCATAGAGCGAGGGAAGCGACATGGAGCGCGCGACATCGTCCAAGGCAAGCGAAAGGCAACAGTATGATTTTTACTTCTGATAGAGTAGAATGCTTTTGGATGTATGTTCAGATCTGCATGTGAATGGGTAACCATTGTGAATGTGATACCTCTGTCGATAGGAAAGCTCGGTTTCATTGGGCAATTTAATGCTTGTTGTTTGGTTTATTGATCAAAAGGGTTCGGACCCATTCTGGAAATTTGAATGTAACTTGTTTTGCTTATTGATCCTGGAGGTTTTAAACTCATTGGGATTTTCGTTTTTCCTTACTGTGGTCTTGTAAAATTGTTGGCATTGCATTTTTTTTAATTTGCCGCCATTCTGTGTGTATTGCGGAGTTATTGCCGAAAAAAATCTGGGTGTCACTGGTCGGAATTGAATGAAGGTTTACCTATCTGAAATGTATTTAGAGATCTGGCATTCCTTTTACTGTGGGCGTTTTATAGGGTTTATGGGCATTTTTGTGTTATTTGCATGGGCAATTTCATTACAATGGCACCGCCACTTCTGTACAGTGGCGTTCCCTTTTTTTTAGTGGGCATATTGTTATACATAGGAGTTTTGTTGGGATTTGGGCGTTTTATTTACAACAGTGGGCGTTTCTTTTATATTCCGTGGACAATCTTACCATGGGTTCTCTTTTGTGTTGTTGGGCGTCTCCTAGACCTGGGTGTTTAATTCTATTGTTATTTTCCATGGGGGTCATATCATTTTATTGACTCTGTTCATTTCTAAATGCACGCGTGATTGCACACATGCGTGCGTTGTTTCTGCGTTTCAGTTGGGTGCATTTTACTCTCGGTGTGTTGTGTATTTTTCTTCCTTCCATCTGCAATGTTCTGGTATAACCCACATCTTCCCTAACCACTCTTTAGGCAGCTCATTTTTGTCTATGCCTTCACCGTTGGTTGTTGACAGGGTCATCGCGATCTCCGAGAGGGTTGATTATTATGCTGCCATCCAAATGAATTTAATGTCGTCTTCCCTTTATAAATAATGCACGAAGAATAACCAATCGTATCTCTTTAAATTACAGCTCCACCTTCTGAAACGACCAATCTCAGCTCCACTCTTCACGTTCTCTTTTTTTTTTCTGCCTACCTCACCCTTGTCTTATCCTCGTGAACGGGTGTGATGACTATGTTAACTCATTTCTAATATGCAGCAGGAAGCTGTAAGGTCACCTTGATGAGTGGATATTTTTATAGGTTTTACATTTTAAAACTGAGTCCTTAAATATTATTTATATGACCTGGCGTTTTAAAACGTGTAATTAAGGAGATTCTAAAGCACCAGAAAGGAAAATGAATAAGGAAGGAACCTTGACACTAGCAAAGCATTTTTGTATGACGTTGCATTCTTAGTTTTAGTATTTTCCCCTTTTCCTCCATTGCTTCCTTAATGGTGTATTTAATGCACACTTATAATTAAAATTATATCTTTATGTTATTACTTTTAGTGGTTTTTCTATTTTTGCATTGTTTAACGATAGATTAATGACCAACATAATTACAGTTTAATGCCTTTTGGACAGAGTTTGCATTTATAAATATGGAAGAAGATTGCATTTATAAAAGTTGGAAGAACATTGTATTTTAATTATGAGTTCACCGTTCCTTACCCTGGATTAATTGCATTGAGATTGCTTTATTCATGTGAGTAACCCAATAGATGTTTTATTTACACTATGCAATTGCTTAATGATGTATTCAATATAATAAGAATTGCCTTATACATTCAATCAAGTAGGAATTGTT
>ML809268.1:170173-186794 GCA_009831015.1 Picea engelmannii | reverse complement strand
TTCAATCAAGTAGGAATTGTTTATATCTTCAAATTAAGAAGGATTTACTCATGTATTCATTTAAGAAGGAACTCCTTGATACTAGTTAATGGCTGCACCTTGTGGGGGTAAAGCAATTTAAAATATTATTCCATTTATGAAAGCTCAAGGATCTAGTAAACATAAAAGTACTGTTAGGATTAGATAACTTATAATGTTGATGGCTTCCAAATTTGCAAGGTTATGGTAACATTGTGTCATGGGCTTGGGTGCCTTAATGTATTTTATTGACATGGCGATGTGTAAGGAATAATGTCTTGTATTATACCATTGAATTATGTAAGGGTAATATATGTCGTTATAAATTAAGGTGCAATTTTAGTGTTAGGTATTTTATGAAAAATAATGGCGTTGTGGACTTATCTTAATACGATTAAACCTTGATTACTGATGGTTATAAAAATAAGGTCCTAGAACCAAGTACCTTGATTTACTAAGATTGTAATAGGGGAATGTGTAATTACTTAAATTTACTTACTTAAATGGTTGGGCTGGGTATCTCGTCTACTAATGGAGTTCAATGGAGCAGTGGGCCAGTATTAAATTCCTTGAGTCGTGGGAACTACCTTGTCTTAACTTGATTGGTCATTGTCGGAGTCCTTCGGACTTGCGCGTCCGTAGAGTTAGTGATTGTCTTGAGTTGTTGTTGTCTTGGATGAGATCGGTCTTTTGCCTAGTATGCTTGAGTCGGGTGGGATATAGTCACGCCCTGTATCTTTAGGAGACCTGTCTGTGGGTGGTTTTTCTGCGTAAAGAATCCAGTGCCGTATCAAGAGTCTCGGGCCCTTTCAAGGCAGGGTTTCCACTCTTGCGACACACCTGACAGAGATTACTAGTTTCTGCCTGAGCAGTCAGCCAGGAGCCTATCTAATATTCTTTCGAGAAGACATAAGACTAAAAGCCTTCCTTTTCTGTGCAGAAATAGTAAACTCTACTGTTGGATTCTTCCATCTGTGACTGTACTGTACTCAACACCTGGTGTCATTTTCTGCTTACAGCTGCTAGTTGTACGCCTTATGCTAGGGGCGTTTATTTATTTTTGTCACTATGATATGTCGGGTCGTCTTGTTGTGTTCTCCTTCCTTGCGTCTTGTTCTAGGTCAGGTTACTAGTTTCTGCCTGAGCAGTCGGCCAGGAGCCTGTCTAATCTTCTTTCGAGAAGACATAAGACTAAACACCCTACTTTCCTGTGCAAAAATTGTAACCCTAACACCATGGACTCTTCCCTCTGTGTTCTTACTATGCGCCCCCAGAATGTCTTATTGTTTGTGTTGTGCGCCTTGTGCCTATGGTCGTATATTGGTAGTTACTCGTTATGTGCTTTCAGTCTTCTTGTGTTGAATGTCATGGTTGCATCTTGTTGGTTGTCGAGTGGCGTCGTACAGTTAAGTGTGTTGTTACTTCTACGCGCGCGCACACACCTTAAAGAAAAAAAAATAAAAAAATAAATTGCACTTGTTACTAGAATGGTTGTCGTAACAAGGAGGTCATTACATATGGTATCAGAGCCGGTTCGACCCGCGACTTGGGATTCGCTATGACTTTCGTTGACATGATTAGATTGATTCTATTGTTGCTGATCGAGTTGATTGTGTGCGTGCAGATAATCATGGTTAGAGGATGTCGCGGAGGCAGAAGACGAGATGCTAGGGGAGGAGACGTGATGCCTCCAGCAGCATCCACACCTGAGGGGTCTAACCCCCAGGGAGGCGAGCAGGTCCTTGGATAGGAGCAGATTGCAGTTGCCGATGTTGTGGGGATTATGAGATCTTTCCAGTGCATGTCCGAGGTGCTAATCAACAGATTGGACAGAGATGAGGCCATGGCGTTAGCACCTGTTGAGGTTCCACCACGCGCACTGGCCGTTACAGGTAGCATTCACCATGAACTTGAGAAGGTAAAATTTCCTGAGTTCTTTGGTGCCCCGGATGGCGCAGCCGCCGAGGCATGGTTGGAGAATATGGCAATGTGCTTCGCAGTTCGCGATTATACCTCCAACATGAAGGTCTACATGGCGGTCTTTCAACTAAAGGGGGTGCTCTTCTATGGTCGAAGACGCTCCTACCGCAACTGAACATGGTCGTCGAAGACGTGTCATGGGAACTGTTCGATGAACGGTTTCGGGAGAGGTATCTTTCAGAGGAATTCTTTGAGCGTCAGCTCAATGAGTTCAACGCATTACGATAGGGAGGTCGTATAGTGCCCGAGTACGAGGCACATTTTATGGAGCTGCTCCAGTATGCTCCGCATCTGAACACTGAGAAGCTCAAGGTCAACAGGTTTGTGTTTGGCCTTAACGACATCCTGCGTGAAAAGGTTAGGATTATGATGCCTCAAACCTTGCACGACGTTGTCCAAAAGGCCCTCATAGCAGAGGAGGAGCTTATCAACGGGGGTTAGACTAGGACTCCAGCGAGACCTGCAGGGCAGGGTTCATCTGGTACACCGCACCAGCAGACACTAGCAAGACATACATCGGGGTATCGTGGCTTCCAGAGGGGATCCACTTTTGCTACACCATGACGATCGCCACCTCAGCAGTGGACACCTTATCAGGGACCACAACACCAGCAGCAGCATCACCTGCAGCAGCAGCATCACCTGCAGCAGCAGCAGTTTAGGCATGTTCAGCAGAACAGACCAGCGTTCCAGGCCGGTGGGCAGTCATCTTCTACTTCGGGTACCAGGACTACTGGGCCAAAGAAGGGGTGTTGGACGTGTGGGGAGCCCCACTACCAGCGTGATTGTCCAGTGGAGAGGACCAGAGCATCCTGATCAGTCGGACCCGCTACAGTGGGAGATATGGGCAAGGCCCATCGGATTCACGCAGCAGTGAATAACTGCCAGGCAGAGCACCAGTCGACTGTTCTCGAGATGATAGATACCGTCGCTGACCAGACCCTTAGTATTTTGATAGACCCTGGTGCTACTGAGAGTTTCATTTCTGGTGCAATGCTAAAAAGGATTAAGGTCAAGGCAGTTGAACAGGATGAGTTTAGCTTCGTGGAGATGGCTTCAGGAGCAAAACAAAAGGTGGGAGGAAGGGTTACGGGCTATGCCCTTAACCTGGGAGAGTTTGTCACGAGGGTAAACTTGTACATCATGATCTTAGGATCTTATGACGTCGTCATTGGCATGGATTGGTTGGAATCACATGAGGCGATACTCAACTGTAAAACGAAACTGTTGAGCTTAGTAGATGATGAAGGACAGATACGTGCGATAGTAGGATGGAATCAGGGAGTATCCCTGAGGTTCGTCTCTTCCTTATAGTTACGGAAGAGTATGCGCAAGGGGTGCAAGCTTTATGCGATACTTGCGGTAAACGAAAAGGGAGTAGCATAAGGTCTAGAAGACCTTCCGGTGGTGAAGGAGTTTGCGGATGTATTTCCAGAGGAGTTGCATGGGATGCTGCCAGAAAGAGAATTGGAGTTTACTATAGACCTGAAACCGGGGACTGAACCGATAGCGAGAATGCCTTATCATATGTCGACCCCGAAGTTGCAAGAGATGAAAATGCAACTGAAGGAGTTGTTAGACCTGGGACTGATACGCCATAGTGTGTCACTGTGGGGTTCACCAGTTATTTTCATTCGGAAGAAGGATGGATCGTGGAGGATTTGCATTGACTACCGTCAACTGAACAAGGCTATGATCAAGAATCAGTATCCCTTACCAAGAATTGACGATCTATTCGATCAAATGAAGGGTGCGACGGTGTTATCCAAGATCTATTTGCGATCAGGGTATCACCAGTTACGGATCAAGGAGGATGACATCCCTAAGACCGCTTTTAAGACGAGATTTGGACATTATGAATTTATTGTTTTACCATTTGTACTGACAAACTCCCCAGGGGTATTTATGACCTTGATGAATGAGGTGTTCCGCGAGTACTTGGACAAGTTCGTCCAAATATTTATTGACGATATTTTGATCTACTCTCGGATGATGGAGGAGCACGATGAGCACTTGCGCTTCGTACTACAATGTTTACGAGAACACAAATTATATGGGAAGCAATCCAAATGCTCTTTTTATCAATCAAGGATTCACTACTTGGGGCATGTCATCTCCAGTGAAGGTATCTCCGTGAATCCAGCCAAGGTTAAGGCTATTATGGAATGGCCTACGCCAACTAATGTCACAGAAGTTCGTAGTTTTATGGGTTTATCCGGATACTATCGACGGTTTGTCGAGGGATTTTCGAAGATAGAAAATCTGATCACAGAATTGCAGAAGAAAAACAAGAAGTTTGTTTGGACTGAGAAATGCATGGAAGCATTTCAAAGGCTTAAAGAGTTGTTGACAATAACATCGATACTAAAGGTCCCTGTCATGGATGTAGACTTCTTGGTATGCACTGACGCATCCAATGAAGGTTTAGGCAGAGTCTTGATGCAAGACGGACGAGTGATTTCTTACATTTCGAGAAAACTGAGAAGGCATGAGGAGAATTACGCGACGCACGATTTGGAGTTATTAGCCATCATCTATTCCTTGAAGGTTTGGAGACACTACCTTGTGGGATGAAAAATTGAGTTAAAGACTGATCATTGTGGACTACAACACATTTTCACGCAAAGCGAATGGAACGTGCGACAACGGCGTTGGTCGGAATTTATTAGCGAGTACGACTTTGAGATTACTTACATAAAGAGAAGAGTGAACCGAGTCGCAGATGCTTTGAGTCGGAGGCCACGCATCTTTTTGGTGTTACCTCTTCAGACGAATATACGTGAGAAGATTCTCACTTTACAGCATGACGATGACTAGTACAAAGAAGTCAAGGATTTTATCGGACAAAACACTATGATGGTACCATGATATGAGGGATTTACTTTTGATAGTGATGGGTTATTGCGGTTTGGAGGCTGGATTTATGTACCGCCGAATGACGATTTGAGGATGTTGATCCTGAGCGAGGCTCATAGAGAAGTTTACATGGCTCACCCAGGAGTCACAAAGATGAGGGCAGACCTTAAACCCTTATTCTTTTGGAAAGGAATGAAGGCCGACATAGTCAACTTTGTGGCTAGATGTCTCCAGTGTCAGCAGGTAAAGGCTGAACATAGACACCCGGTAGGATTACTTCAACCACATGCCATTCCAGAATCGAAATGGGAAGTCATTTCTATGGATTTTATTGTTGGATTGCCACTGACGGCAAGGAGACACGACACGATTTTTGTAGTAGTAGACACTCTGACGAAGAGTGCTCACTTTATTCTGTTGTGTACGATGTATCAGGCACCTGACATAGCGAGATTTTTCATCAGTGAGGTTGTGAGGCTGCATGGAGTGCCTAAAAATATTATATCCGATCGAGGATCGGTGTTTACCGAATGATTTTGGACGAGTTTCCAAGAGGCCTTGGGAACTCAACTTAACTTTAGTACTGTGTATCACCCAAAGACTGACGGACAGATAGAATGTATGAACCAAACCTTGGAAGACATGTTGCGCATGTACGTGATGGACCAACAAAATCATTGGGAGGAATTCTTGCCTCTCGTAGAGTTCGCTTACAACAACAGTTACCAGAGCACCATTAAGATGGAACCTTTTGAGTTTCTTTATGGGTGACCCTGTCGGACGCCGTTGAGTTGGGATCAGCTTGAGGATAGGGTCCTGGTCGGACTGAAAGAGATCCAAGAAATGGAAGAGCAGATGCAAACCATAAGACAAAGGATAAAAGAAGCGCAAGATCGACAGAAGAGTTATGTTGATGCGCGTCGAGTCGACCGTAGTTAGGAGGTCGGAGATCGAGTCTTCTTGCGGGTTAAACCACATAAGAGTTCGATCAAGTTTGGAACGGGAGCTAAACTCTCTCCTAGGTTTGTGGGACCTTTCGAGATTGTGGAGAGAAAGGGGCCCGTGGCCTATCGACTAGCCTTGCTTGATTATTTGAGGTGTATGCACGATGTTTTTCATGTATCAGTTTTGAGACATTATATTAGTGATCCTACACACATGGTTGACATGATTTCCTTGCAGGTATCGGACGAGGGAGCGCTCACGGCTGAGCCAGTCTACATTTTAGATCATCGCGTTCGACAGTTACGACGTCGAACGGTAGATTAGGTCAAGCTCCAGTGGGATAGTTATAGTCCACACTCGGCGACTTGGGAGGACGCATATGATATGCGCCAACAGTTTCCATTTTTGTTTGATAGATAGACTTATGATACTGGGGTACTTATGATATTGTGGTACATTTATTTCGGCATTTATACTGAGAAAACTTCGGGATGAAGTTTAGACCAAGAGGGGGTGTATGTAACATCCCTCTCTGGTGCACTTACAAAACTTATTCTTTGAGGACACTTGCTCGCAAGTGATCTAGATTTTTATGATGATAAAACACTTATCCTTGATAATTATGCATTATGATTGATGAACAGGATGTTTTACTATTGTTGTATACAGGTTCTATTGACTCAATTTATTTGAGTGTGCAGGGTTTTTGACCTTGAGGATGCAGAGGCATCGGTGGAAATCCCTTGGACTCTGGATTGAGTCAGGGAGTGGGCTATTTGGGTTGTTTCATTTACGGTGATATTGCTTTGTTTTGATGATATGCTATTGATTCTATGATATGTTGTTGACATGATCTGACATGATGGTTGATGATGTAGGCTGACTATAGCTTACCGACTAAGACTCACGTATGGAGTAAAGGGGCCACACATGATTTCCAGAGAGTTTGAGGGAGAGGTGTGGACAAAAACCCTACCACAACCTACTAGCACTCCCGCCGTGGCTCGAAATGTAGGTTAACAATTACTTAGTTCGAGAGGATCCACGATGCCATGAGGGAAGACTGCGATAGTCGCTCACGATGATTCTAAGGGGCACACAATAAGGCAGGGGCCTTATTCCTTAGAGCCCTTAGTCTCCCACAAGTTCACCTGGCGGAGTGTTGACTCCAGGGGTTATAGATGCCTACCAATCCGTCAAGTCGGCGAGTGGCACCCTTGGAGCACGTGGTGCATCCTGAAGGGTACGTCGTGCAAAAGAAACACCAGTCGTTGAGTGGCACTGTTGGAGCACATGGTGCATCCTGAAGGGCACGTCGTGCAACAGAAGCAAACGAGGCGAGTGCCACCCTTGGAGAACGTAGTGCATCTTGAAGGGCACGTCGCATTGATAGTGATGATGAGACCAACCTAGATGACCCTAAAACCTTAACGCCTTAAGAATTTCTCAGAACAACTCCCCTAATGAATTGTCACCCAGTTCAATCTAAACCTAAATTTAAAACATCTTAAAGATAAAATTTCTATAATCCCTAAGAAAAGATCCTACAAAAATAAACATAAGGGCATAAACTAAAACCCTCCTATGTGTTAGTTAGAGTCTTCTTAAATTAAGGGGGTGTAAAGTAATGAGGGGGATGAATTAATTGAAACCCATTGTTTTTTAAATTTGAAAGAAGAATTAAAATTATTAAAGTGTGGGTGTATAAAAATTTAGGATTTTAAAAATATAATGAAAAGGATAATAAGTGCATTTATCTTATTGGGTTTTAGAAAAAATGGGGAAAGGGAACAATTAATAGAAATAGGAAACTTGTATTAAAGGAAACTTAATAATGGAAAGTAGGAGACATAGGGTAAAAAGCGAAAAGGAATCAACATTTAAGGAGTTACTAAAAATCAGAAACTTCATTTTAGAAAAGTTATTAAAAGAATGAGAGGGGATCTAGGAATCCTAGGAGTAATTTTAGGAGCGATTAAAGGGGTGTTGAGGGAAATGAGTCTTTTAATTATTAAAAATAAATAAATTTTGGGAGAACCGTGGGGATTAGTGACACTTGGATGACAGTGAATTTTTAGAGGTTTTTCATAAAAATTTAGTTAATAATGATTTAGGAAAGTAGGTGGGTCTCAAATTTCTATAAAAGAAGGGGAAAAGAAGGAAGAAGGATGAACGGTTAGCGTAACGTTACGCTGCTGGATTGTGGCTTGATGGATTGCTTGCGAGGGGTTGGGTTTATCTCAGCTGTATTGGAGTGGTAGCTCAGCCTTGGAGGCAAGCTGAGAAGCTAGTATTATCTATGGATCTTGTGTGGCCCTTTTGTGGCTCGGGTGGCTAAGGGGGAAGCAGAGTACCCCTAGAAATTGGCTGGGAGGTACCAGTGAGCGTTCCATGGTCGGAAAGCAGAAGTGGCATGGAGCGAGGGAAGCGGCACGGAGCACGGGACATCGTCCGAGGCAAGCGAAAGGCAATGATATGATTTTTACTTCTGATAGAGTAAAATAATTTTGGATGTATGTTCAGATCTGCATGTGAATGGGTAACCATTGTGAATATTATACCTCTGTCGATAGGAAATCTCGGTTTCGTTGGGCAATTTAATGCTTGCTCTTTGGTTTATTGATCCAAAGGGTTTGGACCCATTCTGGAAATTTGAATGTAACTTGTTTTTCTTATTGATCCTAGAGGTTTTAAACTCATTGGGCTTTTTGTTTTTACTTACTGTGGTCTTGTAAAATCGTTGGCATTGCGTTTTTTTTTATTTGCTGCCATTCTGTGTGTGTATTGCGGAGTTATTGTCGAAACAACTCTGGTTGTCACTGGTCGGAATTGAATGAAGGTTTACCTATCTGAAATGTATTTCGAGATCTGGCATTCCTTTTACTGTGGGCGTTTTACAAGGTTTATGGGCATTTTTTTGTTATTTGCATGGGTAGTTTCATTACAATGGCACCGCCACTTCTGTACAGTGGCGTTCCCATTTTTTTAGTGGGCATATTGTTATACAGAGGCATTTTGTTGGGATTTGGGCCTTTTATTTACAACAGTGGGTGTTTCTTTTATATTCCGTGGACAATCTTACCGTGGGTTCTCTTTTGTGTTGCTGGGCATCTCCTGGACCTGGGCGTTTAATTCTAGTGTGATTTTTCGTTGGGGTCATATCATTTTATTCACTGTGTGTGTTTCTAAATCTGTACACGATTGCACAGATGCATGCGTTGTTTCTGCATTTCAGTTGGGTGCGTTTTACTCTCGACATGCTGTGTATTTTTCTTCCTTCCATCTGCAATGTTCCAGTATAACCCACGTCTTCCCTGACCTCTCTTTAGACAGCTCGTTTTTGTCTGCGTCTTCACCGTTGGTTTTTGACGAGGTTAGCGCGATCTCCGAGAGGGTTGATTATTATGTTGCCAACCAAATGAATTTAATGCCGTCTTCCCTTTATAAATAATGCACGAAGAATAACCAATCGTATCTCTTTAAATTACAGCTCCACCTTCTGAAACGAGCAATCTTAGCTGCACCCTTCCCGTTCTCCTTTTTTTCCTGCCTACCTCACCTTTGTCTTATCCTCATGAACGGACATGATGACTATGTCAACGCATTTCTAATATGCAGCAGGAAGTTGTAAGGTCACCTTGATGCATGGATATTTTTATAGGTTTTACATTTTAAAACTGAGTCCTTAAATATTATTTATACGACCTGGCATTTTAAAATGTGTAATTAAGGAGATTCTAAAGCACCAGAAAGGAAAATGAATAAGGAAGGAACCTTGACACCAGCAAAGCATTTTTGTATGACGTTGCATTCTTAGTTTTAGTGTTTTCCCCTTTTCCTCCATTGCTTCCTTAATGGTGTATTTAATGTGCACTTATAGTTAAAATTATATCTTTATGTTATTACTTTTAGTGGTTTTTCTATTTTTGCATTGTTTAACGATAGATTAATGACCAGCATAATTACAGTTTAATGACTTTTGGACAGAGTTTGCATTTATAAATATGGAAGAAGATTTCATTTATAAAAGTTGGAAGAAGATTGCATTTTAATTATGAGTTCACCGTTCCTTACCCTGAATTAATTGCATTGAGATTGTTTTATTCATGTGAGTAACCCAACAGATGTTTTATTTACACTATGCAATTGCTTAATGATGTATTCAATATAATAAGAATTGCCTTATACATTCAATCAAGTAGGAATTGTTTATATCTTCAAATTAAGAAGGATTTACTCATGTATTCATTTAAGAAGGAACTCCTTGATACTAGTTAATGGATGCACCTTGTGGGGGTAAAGCAATTTAAAATATTATTCCATTTATGAAAGGGAAAGGATCTAGTAACCATAAAAGTATTGTTAGGATTAGATAACTTATAATGTTGATGGATTCCAAATTTGCAAGGTTATGGTAACATTGTGTCATGGGCTTGGGCGCCTTAATGTATTTTATTGACATGGAGATGTGTAAGGAATAATGTCTTGTATTATACCATTGAATTATGTAAGGGTAATATATGTCGTTATAAATTAAGGTGCAATTTTAGTGTTAGGTATTTTATGAAAAATAATGGCGTTGTGGACTTATCTTAATACGATTAAACCTTGATTACTAATGGTTATAAAAATAAGGTCCTAGAACCAAGTACCTTGATTTACTAAGATTGTAATAGGGGAATTTGTAATTACTTAAATTTACTTACTTAAACGGTTGGGCTGGATATCTTGTCTACTAATGGAGTTCAATGGAGCAGTGGGCCAGTATTAAATGCATTGAGTCATGGGAACTACCTTGTCTTAACTTGATTGGTCATTGTCGGAGTCCTTCCGACTTGCGCGCCCGTAGATTTAGTGGTTGTTTTGATTTGTTGTTGTCTTCAGCGAGATCATTCTTTTTCCTAGTCTGCTTGAGTCGGGAGGGATATAGTCACACCCTGGTAGCTTTAGGAAACTTGTCTGTGGGTGGTTTTTCTGCGTAAAGAATCCAGTGCCGTATCAAGAGTCTCGGGCCCTTTCAAGGCAGGGTTTGCACTCTTGCGACACACCTGACATAGATTACTAGTTTATGCCTGAGCAGTCGGCCAGGAGCCTATATAATATTCTTTCGAGAAGACATAAGAATAAAAGCCCTGCTTTTCTGTGAAGAAATAGTAAACTCTACTGTTGGATTCTTCCATCTGTGACTGTACTGTACTCAACACCTGGTGTCATTTTCTGCTTACAGCTGCTAGTTGTACGCCTTATGATAGGGGTGTTTATTGCTTGTTGTGACTGTGATATGTCAGGTCATCTTGTTGTGTTCGCCTTGCTTGCGTCTTGTTCTAGATCAGGTTACTAGTTTTTGCCTGAGCAGTCGGCCAGGAGCCTGTCTAATATTCTTTCAAGAAGACATAAGACTATAACGCCTTGCTTTCCTGTGCAGAAATAGTAACCCTAACACCATGGAATCTTCCCTCTGTGTTCTTACTGTGCCCCCAAAATGTCTTATTGTTTGTGTTGTGCGCCTTGTGCCTATGGTCATATATTGGCAGTTACTCGTTATGTGCTTTCAATCTTCTTGTGTTGAACGTCGTGTCTGCGTCTTGTTGGTTTTCGAGTGGCATCGTACGGTTAAATGTGTTGTTACTTCTACGCGTGCGCACACACCTTAAAAAAAAAAAAAAATGCACCTGTTACTAGAATGGTTGTCGTAACAAGGAGGTCGTTACATTTTATTACTTTTATATGCTAAGTAATCAGATGGCCATGTTCTAGGTCTAAGTGTTGTAACCTTGGCTCTATTATCATATGTAATGAACCTTAAATTTTCCATACAAAAAAAAAATATATGTTTATCTAATTACTTCGTAGAAGTAGGGAAATCCCTAAGCTATAAAACTCTATTATAAAATTCTACCATAAAGGTATGTTATAAAACTCTACTATAAAACTATGTTATAAAATTGTATTATAAAACTCTGTTAAAAATTCCATTATAAATTTCCTAAGTCCTACCTATGACAAGATGTTTTGACTATATTATCTTGAGTTATCTGAGTAGGAAGGTTATAAGAGAGAACCCCACAAGGCTTTAGCAAATTCATTTTTACCTTCAATCAAAACCTTTATGCATAGGGACTATGTGTATAATGTGTAGTCTCATGATCCATACTACACTCACCTTTTTCGCATAAGGTCTCCATGTTCATGCACAAGCCCACCTGAATAATTTAACCCTAGGGAAATTTATATGGTTCCCATCAACATAGCCATGGGTCAGTTTTAAAGACCAATAATTATCATAAAATAACCAGTCTTGGTCATTTAATGGTTCATAGAATCGATATGTTGATTGTAATGAAAGATCTAATCCATATCACCAATGGAAATTTGACAACGAGGGTCGAACTGCTAACTAATTACAATAATTTGTTTCTAAGATCCTCCATTGTCTTCTGACCAAGTCATAACTCACAAAATTATTTCATTTTCCTTTCATAGTAGTTTTAAGATAGGTATTGTTTCTTGAAGTCGGACCATTATAGTTGTTTCTCTTTTAGTCCCTTAGCCAATTTCAGATCTTGCCACCAAATGCTGGCTTTTCCTTTTCAGATTGTAAATGGCCATTCTGACCTTCATGTTCCTAGAATAGTTGTATATCTCGAAATATTTTTTGATGGCTAGTAACCATGCTTCAGCTTCCTCCCCTGTTCTGGATTCTCCATCAAAAGTAGCTAGTTTAATTTTCTTAAATTCTCCTTCAAGGTGATCTACTTGTTTTCTTTTTCTGTCTATTTTTGTTTTGTCCTCCGCTGAAGGTGTACCCTCAGATGAACTGCCCCCTTTTTTTGCTTCAAGCCCATAATTCTTAGAGGTTCTTTTGCTGACCTCTTCTTCATTCTTACCATCCTTTGGGATTTTCTTTGTCACTATACTGCACAGCAGGACTTCATTTATTTCCTGTTGTTCATGCTTAGCTTTCTTGAGTTTCTCGTTATCGACTTTGAAAACCTGCAGTTCAACAATGGGATTCCTCATTGTTTCCACAACTTTAGTAGGTGATCTCCCATCACCATTATGTCTTTGATTTTCAAGAAATATTTGTTCACGATTTCCGTCAAGTCTGATTTCTGCATCTTCCTGTGCTGCCATGATTAACACAAAAGAAATTGTTTTTTTGTTTTCAACAATAAAGGTTTTATTAGTTTTGCATATAAAAAATTATATGCTAAGTAATCAGATGGACCTGTTCTAGGTCTAAGTGTTGTAACCTTATCTCTGATACCATATGTAATGAACCTCAAATTTTTCATACAAAAAAAAAATGTTTATCTAATTACTCAGTAGAAGTAGGGAAATCCCTAAGCTATAAAACTCTATTATAAATCTTTGTTATAAAATTCTACCATAAAGATCTGTTATAAAACTCTACTATAAAACTATGTTATAAAATTCTATTACAAAACTCTGTTAAAAAATTCCATTATAAATTTCCTAAGTCCTACCTACCCCAAGATGTTTTGACTATATTATCTTGAGTTATCTGAGTAGGAAGGTTATAAGAGAGAACCCCCCAAGGCTTTAGAAAATCCATTTTTACCTTCAATCAAAACCCTTATGCATAGGGACTATGTGTATAATGTGTAGTCTCATGATCCATACTGCACTCACCTTTTTCACATAAGGTCTCCATGTTCATGCACAAGTCCACTTGAATAATTTAACCCTAGGGAAATTTATTCAGTTCCCATAAACATAGCCATGGGTCAGTTTTAAAGACCAATAATTATCATAAAATACCAAGTCCTGGTCATTTAATGGTTCATAGAATCGGTATGCTGATTGTAATGAAAGCTCTAATCCATATCACCAATGGAAATTTGACAACGAGGGTTGAAATGCTAACTAATAATAATGTAAGGGGGTGTGAAAGAGACATTCCTTAAGTGGGTAAGGGTTCACTGTCAGGGAAGTTAAAGTTTTGTAACCATCATAAATGGCAGTCCTACTAGTCACAGTGAATTCACATGGCTCTACACCCAAAGTGTCACACCGACCCTTCCATTGTCACATGGATAACCCGTCCTCGACACTCTCCACATTAATTCTGAGGCGATAAGGCATCACTTAGGGTTTGAGTAGATTTAGTGTTTTTCACTGTGGAGTTTCTGCGAAGAGGCTCTTTGCGTCCAGTGTTTTAGAGGCAAAGACTATTGCCCTGGTAGTTTCCTCCATGTTGTAGCAGATGGTGTGGCTCGAATCCTTGGTAAGTTCTTGTTAAAACGTAATACCCTAATGCCATGTTTTCTTAAATATGGTGATGTGTTTTTCAAAAAATCACTGAGTGTTAGTTTTGTCATTCTGTAATCACCATCATTTTCCTCCTGTTGAATTCTCCTTTCGAGTAACCAATCTGTGTTATTCATTGACTTACGCAACTCTGTGTAGTTTGGTTTGAGTAGACTAGGTTTGACCAATCTGGTGTACTCTTGGTTTCAAAGAAAGACTTGTGTTTTGGCTATTCTCAAATGTTAAAGTTGTTTATGTATTAAAAGGAACTTAGTACATTCAATTTCTGTATTGTTTTATCTGTAGATACTATGTTAATATCTTCCTTATACTGCTTATGTCGTCTTCAAGAAATTAAATGGATCACTATTGATGGGCGTTGTTCAATGCGAGGGTACCCATCAGAGAGATTTTTTACACTAGCCACCTTTGGCCCCAGGTGTCTGTCTCAACGGAAAGTGACATGGAAAAGGAAAGACAAGAAAGCTGTGAATCAGAAGCTAAGTAATGATTTGGTATAATTCATTGATAACCCTTAGCATTTCGTTGGTGTTTTACTTAAATTTTTCCTTGTAAATAAATTACTAATATTCATAAATGGTGATTATTCCATGTTTCATCTTCATAAGGATTTTGGATTTTTTGTACCCGAGCTCGACGCAAAAGGTATTCGAGTTCCCTTTTGTAACCTTCCAGAGTCGGAACAGTCATGGTAGCAAAATTTAAATGTAGTCCTTAGTAAGGTTTTCTCAGTTTCCTATCGTGTTTGGAAAGGGGACAAATTTCCCAAATGTAAATTAGAGTTCGGGTCTGGTTACCGTAGTATGACTCCTGCAATGATTTATATAAACAATTTCCTAATTTATTCATAGTAATGAAAAGCTTGTTCATTTTAGTCGATTTTCCTCATCATTTGGGTTTCACCCTACTCTGCAATTTAATTACTAGAGTTATCATTTTCGATTAAGGGCCCTGTTTTAAAACTCTGAATGTGGGATCGAATTGTATTAGATCTATAATACTATATCATTTTATTTCATTTCGACACTTATTATGTTTATTGTCGATGTGTTTTATTTTGAAATTGTAATAGTTAGATTGGATCCAACATGAGTAGATTCGATGATCTAAGTTATCAAGGTAAAAGTAGAGTAAGGTTACGATTCTGGAATCTATTACCAGAGTGCTTATCTATATAATAAGATTCATATATGTACATACAAGTATACCTATTGGTGTTTAGACTACGTAAGGGGTTTTCTAAGAGCTTGGTAGGAGTTTGCAATTGCATGTTGTATTGCAACAACCCTGTTTAAATAGTTGCATAGGGTTTACTAAGTATAATTAATTAGATAATTAACTGTCATAATATGTTTTAGTTAAACAATGATTAGTTATTAATAATATTAATTAATTAATTATTTATTAATTAATTGTTTATAACTATTGATTGATTAATTAATTAATTAATTGATTACTTAACACATTCAATGATTTGGGTAATAAATTAAATGGCTTAATAACTTTAATTTATTATAAGACTTTACATATGTGGAGGGGGGGAAGAAGCATTAAGGGAAAGGATAAGGTAATAAAGGAATCAGATAAGGTAATAAATGGAAGGATAAGGTAATTAATGGAGGAGGGAGTCGGTCAATGGGGGGAGATATGAGGGGGAAGAGTCCTACGGGAGAGGAGGATGAAAAATTGAGAGGAGAGGACTGTATTCTGGCTATTGGATATTTTTCTATTTTTTGGGGGTGTTTGGTGAACCATTGTAGGGGGCACCGTGTTGCTGGGGGTTTTGGGCATGGGGGGAAAGATTCCTTATGGTATTCTGGAGCTAGGGAGCTAGATAGACTGCTCCTAGCTAGTTGGGTGGGTAGTCGGTTTGGGCAGGGTTTGGTCAAAGAAGTAAGCTGGGCAAAGCAACAAAAAGGATAGCCAGATATTGGGATAACAACATCAACCATAGGTATCTATATTTTGTTATGTAATGTATCTATATTCTGTTGTGTAATTTATTAGATTGTTGTTCATTAATTAATTTATGCTTCTTATATGATGAACGAAAGAAATTACTTATTGTTTCTGCGTAGAAGTAATCTTATCTGTTAAAATTTATAAGATTTAATAAGCTAATTAAATATAGGTCTCTACACATGGTATTAGAGCTTCAGTTAGAAGTACTGGAGCCTTAAGGGCCTACCTACCTACCTACCCAACTTAGGAATGGAACTGTACCCACCCAGAAATTTTAATAACCCTAAAACCCTTTAATTAGGTATAAATCTGAGCTCCAAGCTCCATCTCCACCTAACTTGCAAGCCAAGCACACAATTATTTTTTAGTATATACGCAGATCTCTCTCTCTCTATATATATATATATATATTTATACATAATGCTTCCTAAATAAAGAAAACAAAAAAAAAGGGTGATGTATGCACACAAGAAAATGCAAATGCTTGTGGTTGTGAAAACAAGAACCTGTGGGATTTTCTATAACTTGGAATGTTTTGAAAGCCCTGACTCTGTGAAAAAATTTGATT
>ML809268.1:126703-153747 GCA_009831015.1 Picea engelmannii | reverse complement strand
TGTACAGACTTGTTCAACTCTAATTATTCATGGATAGATCTGCCTAATATTTCAAGTACAGGAATAAACATATACCTATAGATAGATCTACTCCTTTCAATCTCATTGGTACATAGATAATTCTGCCTAGAATTTCAATTACAGAAATAAACATACACCTGTAGATAGATTTGTTCTTTCAAGTTCATTTGTACATAGATAACTCTGCCTAGAATTTCAATTACAGAATTAAACATACACCTGTAGATAGATGTATTCTTTCAAGTTCATTTATACATTGATAACTCTGCCTAGAAATTCAATTACAAAATTAAACATACACCTTTAGATAGATCTATTCTTTCAAGTTCATTTTTACATAGATAATTATGCCTAGAATTTCAATTACAAAATTAAACATACACATGTAGATATATTTTTTCTTTCAAGTTCATTTGTACATAGATAATTCTGCCTAGAATTTTATCTTAAGGAGAAACCATTCCCATAATTTATTCTTTGATTATAAACTTCATACCAATGAACAAATGTCATCCATGGAAATCATTTCAACTTAGCAAAACAAATACATTATGTTAACTATATATAATGATGCAAACAGAGAAGCAGAGGATTAACATATCTGACCCAGTTCGTGGGAAGAAAAAGGGAACAACCACATTCCTCCCAACTGTAGAATAGGGAAGCCAATTCACTTGCCCGGTTCACCACCTAGCCTGACCATGAATCCATGAGGGAAAACCTATAAATCTCCTCCTCAACAATGTCTTCCTTTCTCAGTAGACTTATCCTTTCCTCACACTCAACAATTAGTGCTCATAACAAAAATTACTCAGTGATTTCTTTCCCTAGCATACTAGGCAGCATCCTACCTCCTCACATATGTTATTTATCAAAACAACATTTTTGCTGAGGTCTTTTTCCCTCCCTTGGGAATTTTCACATCTTTCTAAATCCTTGATTTTTAGGGGTTGCCAATGGCCAAATCCCTAATTTTCCACTTGTAACAATCATCCCTGTGGTAGTTCAAACATGTTATGGACTCATGGAGTCATGGTCAACTGATTTTAACATGGTTGTTCCATTTGTCCTCCTGCAATAATTATAAAATATTTTTTTTTCACACAAGTGTCATAGTCAAATAGTTAGTTGGGTCAAATCAGATATCTGCCCAATAGTCATAATAATTAATTACAATTTACCAAATTGAAATTTGATAATTTCCATAAATGGAAAAATTTTCCAAATTCGAATTTACCAAAAACTGAATAAATTTCCTAACAATTTTCGAATTCAAGAACAATTTATTTTTGGGGATGTCACATCCTTTACCCCTTCAATAAAACACTATCCTCAGTGTTTGTTCCTTTCTTGGAACAATATTGGATGAGATTTATGAAAATCTCCCTGCAATTCCCAAGTGGCCTCCTCAGGGATAAGGTGCTTCCATTGCACTTTTACCTGAGCGACGACTCTGTTCCAAAGTGTTATTTCTCTCTGGTCCAGAATGTGCAGGGGTTCCGTCTTGAAATGACCTTCTGGTTCCACCTGCACCAAGTTCCAATCGATCATGTCAGTAGAATCATGAACATAATTTTTGAACAAGGAAACATGAAATACATTATGAATTTTTAGATCAGCTAGAAGTGCAAGTTGGTATGCTACGGGTCCAATTCGAGCTAGTATCTCAAAGGGCCCACAAAACCTAGGTGCCAATTTGGCACAGCTCCTAAGTTTTAGTGAACTCTTTTGGGTTTTAACTTTTAAGTAAACATGATCCCCCACTTGAAACTCCAAGTGTCTTCTTTTATGGCCTGCATAACTTTTATGTCTGTCCTGTGCCTATTTCATGTTCTTTTTTACTTTTCTTACCGTACTTTACATTTCTTGGAGCATATCGAGTCCAACCATAAGTCTGTCAACCAGGTTGTCCCAACTAATTGGATTCGTACACTTTCTTCCATATAGTACCTCAAAGGGGCTTAACTTAGCTGAAGTTTGGTACCCATTATTATATGCAAATTCTACCAGGTGTAGGTAGTCTTCCCACTTCCTTAGTTTTGTTCTTACATACATGTAGAGAATATCCTCCATGATTTGATTCATTCTTTCAGTCTTTCCATCCATTTGTGGATGATAACTCAAATTGAAATTCAAATTAGTATTTATCCCTAAATAATTCTTTCCAAAAAGAATATGTAAATTTTACGTCTCTATCTGAAATCACCATTTTAGGAATACCATGCAGTCTAAAAATTTCTTTCATAAATATTTCAGCGGTATTTATAGCTTTAAAAGTAGACTTTACAGGAATAAAGTGTGCAGACTTACTGATTTTATCGATTAAAACCATAATAGAGTCATTATGTTTCTAAGTTTTAGGAAAACCTGTAATAAAGTCCAGTGATATGGTCTCCCATTTCCATTTTGGTAATGGCAATGGCTGTAATAGGTCGACGGGATCCTGGTGTTTGGCCTTTAGGTGCTGACAATATTGGCACCTAGCCAAGTACTCAAATGTTTTGCCTTTCATATTATGCCAATAGAATAATTTCCTAAGTGTTGTTATCGTTTTATGGTATCCTAGATGATCAGAATATGGTATCTTATGCACTTCATCCAAACCTGTTATCGTTAACTCTGTTGAATCTGGTATGTAAAGTCTTTTCTTGAATCCTAAAAGGCCATTTTTATCGATACTCAGATTTGGTTTGTCTGAGTTTACTGTAGTGTTTTGTAATTCTGCCACTATCTTAGTGCAATTTTTGTCATTAATGCCTGTTGTCCTTATTCTCTGGTCCAGATCACTTTCCACTCTACTGAAATTTATTTTGAATAACCCGTGGTCTCTTCTTCTTACAACATCTACTACCTTATTTTCCTTACCCTTGATATGTCTTACCTCAAAGTTGAATTCTCTCAAGAAGGATATCCATCTTTCTTGCCTTTAATTAAGATTCTGCTGGCTAAACAAATATTTTACATCGCTATTATCTGTCAACAATAAACAATTTCTGCCCATTATGTAGTGTCACCACATTTTTAAGGCGTGTATTACCGTTGCTAATTCTAACTCATGAGTGATGTAGTTTCTCTCATGCTCTTTTAATTTCCGAGATTCATAACAAATAACGTGTCCTTCTTAATTTAGGAAACCACCTAGTCCTTTTTTACTCGCATAAACACAAACGATAAAGTTTTTAATTGGGTATCCTACCTTCAAGATGGGTGCGGTTGTCAATAATTCCTTCAACCTATTAAAATTGTCTTGACACTTCTATGACCAGTTAAACTTGGTCCCTTTCTTTTGTAATGATGTGATAGGGTAGGCTATTTTGGAAAACCCCTCTATAAATCTGCGATAATATCCGTTGATTCCCATGAAAGACCGGATATCTGCTACATCCTTAGGTATCGACCATTCCATGATGGCTTATATTTTCTCAGGGTCGACTGCAATGTGTTCTGTAGAAATTACATGTGCTAGGCAATGTATTTTCTTTTGATAAAAATCACACTTATCAAATTTGACGTACAGTTTGTGTTTACTCAAAGTTTGCAGAACTATTCTTAAGTGTTCTTCATGTTCTTCTTCTATTTTAGAATAGACCCGGATATCGTCAATAAATACCAGTATGAACTTGTCCAAGTACTGGATGAAAATATTGGTCATTAGACACATAAACATGGTTGGTGCGTTAGTGTGTTTGAAAGGTATGACTACGAATTCATAATATGCATATCTTGTTCGAAAATCTTTTTTCTTTATGTCCTCATCTTTTATCCTAACTTGATGGTAATCGGATCATAAATCCAACTTTAAAAATATCTTGGCCCCACCTACTTGATCGAACAAATCATTTATCCTAAGTAAAGGGTACTTGTTCTTAATACTCATTTTGTTCAATTGTCTAGAATTGATATGTAGTCTTAGAGTACCATCTTTATTTTTAACAAAGAGTACTTGTTCTCCCCATGCTAAAACACTTGGTTTGATATACTCCTTGTCCAATAACTCCTACAGTTGTACTTTTAGTTCTTTCAATTCTAGTAAACTCATTTGGTAAGGTGCTTTAGAGATAGGGGATGAACCAAGTAGTAGATCTATGGAGAAGTCTATTTCCCTTCTATGAGGTAATTCAGGTATCTCATCAACGAACATGTCTCTCAATTCACGTAGAACAACAAAGTCTTCCAGGTTGGGATTATCTTGTTTTTCTAATAGAATCATTATTTGGATGGCGTAATCTTGATAACCCTTTCTCATGCATTTCTTGAATTGCATTGTTGTGACTTGTCTAACTAATATTGGTTTTGGTACACCTTGGATTGCCCAGGTAGTGTCACTTTCGTATTTATACTTAAGTGTCTTTGCATAGAAATCTAGTACCGCTTTGTGTTTCTCTAACCAGTCCATTCTGATAATCACATCATAAGATCCTAGTGGTAGAATGTTCAAATTTTTTCTTATGTTTTGACCATCTAAACTGAACTCAAAATCAAAAATAAAGTCAACCACTTTTCTTTTTGTTCATGTTGCTAGTTGTACCAACCATGATTTTGCGTGTTTCACTTTCTTAAGTTTATTTGACTTTAACACACAAGGAGTGATATAACTTAATGTAGCTCTAGGGTCAATTAAAACAAAAAATTGAGTGTTATTGATTTTACCTTTGATTTCCACCATCGAGGAATGGTGGTCAGCTTTCTGACCATATAAGACTGCATTTGTCCAGTGCAGGCTTCTTCCCACATCACCCACTGTCGAGGCTTCCTGCAAATTATGAACGAAATTTATGTTTTCTGCATTTATACATTGACAGTTCCTCCTTAGATGAGGTTCTCGACATTCCCAACACTTCAATGGTTCACAGGGACTGTCCCCAAACTTCTTTGTTTGGATATTTACTGATTTATCACTGCCTTGTGTACTTGGATAATTGGAGTGAAAGTCTTTTCTAGGAAATATTTTTGTTGCATTCTAATAAGAAGTTGGCTGGTATCCCTTCTTCTGTTGGTTTATTTGGTCTTCTTTCTTATCCTTCCAAGCTTTGGGAAACTCTTCCCACTGTTTGTACTGGTAGTCGCACATTCGTTCTTTACTGAATACTTCACTCAAGGACTTGGGATTTTCAAAATCAATTATGTCCCTATAGGACTGTGGTAAATAGCTTACGAACCACTAGATTTTTACCTTGTCCTCTTGGATATAAGATACGAACCTTAGTAATTACAATAATTTGTTTATAAGGTCTCCATTGTCTTCTGACCAAGTCATAACTCACAAAATTCTTTCATTTTCCTCTCATAGTAGCTTTCAGATAGGTATTGTTTCTTGAAGTTGGACCATTACAGATGTTTCTCTTTTAGTCCCTTAGCCAATTTCAGATATTTCCACCAGAGGCTAGCTTTTCCTTTTCATATTGTAAATGCTCATTTTGACCTTCATGTTCCTAGAATAGTTGTATATCTCGAAATATTTTTTTATGTCTAGTAACCATGCTTTAGCTTCCTCCCCTGTTCTGGATTCTCCATCAAAAGTAGCTAGTTTAATTTTCTTAAATTCTCCTTCAAGGTGGTCTACTTGTTTTCTTTTTCTGTCTATTTTTGTTTTTTCCTCCACTGAAGGTGTACCCTCAGATGAACTGCCCCCTTTTTCTGCTTCAAGCCCATAAATCTTAGAGGTGCTTTTGCTAACCTCTTCTTCATTCTTATCATCCTTTGGGATTTTCTTTGTCACAAATCTACGCAATAGGACTTCATTTATTTCCTGTTGTTCCTACTGAGATTTCTTCAGTTTCTCATTATTGACTTTGAAAACCTGCAGTTCAACAATGAGATTCCTCATTGCTTGCAGAAATTTAGTAGGTGAGCTCCCGTCACTCTTATGTATTTGATTTTCAAGAAGTCTTTGTTCAGGATTTCTGTCAAGTCTGATTTTTACATCATCCTGTGCTGCCATGATTAACACAAAAAAAATGGTTTTTTGTTTGCAACAATAAAGGTTTTATTAGTTTTTCATATACAAAATTATATGCTAATTAATCAGATGGCCCTATTCTAGGTCTAAGTGTTGTAACCTTGGCTCTGATACCATATGTATTGAACCTCAAATTTTCCATACAAAAAAAAATGTTTATCTAATTACTTGGTAGAAGTAGGGAAATCCCTAAGCTATAAAACTCTATTACAAATATCTCTTATAAAATTCTACCATAAAGCTCTGTTATAAATCTCTACTATAAAACTTTGTTATAAAATTCCATTATAAAACTCTATTAAAAAATTCCATTATAAATTTCCTAGGTCCTACCTACCCCAAAATGTTTTGACTATATTATCTTGAGTTATCTGAGTAGGAAGGTTATAAGAGAGAACCCCCCAAGGCTTTAGCAAATCCATTTTTACCTTCAATCAAAACCTTTATGCATAGGGACTATGTGTATAATGTGTAGTCTCATGATCCATACTACACTCACCTTTTTCAGATAAGGTCTCCATGTTCATGCACAAGTCCACCTAAATAATTTAACCCTAGGGAAATTTATTTGGTTCCCATCAACATAGCCATGGGTTAGTTTTAAAGAACAATAATTATCATAAAATAACAAGTCCTGGTCATTTAATGGTTCATAGAATCGGTATGCTGATTGTAATGAAATCTCTAATCCATATCACCAATGGAAATTTGACAATGAGGGTCGAACTGCTAACTAATTAAAATAAATTGTTTATAAGATCCTCCATTGTCTTCTGACCAAGTCATAACTCACAAAATTCTTTTATTTTCCTTTCATAGTAGCTTTCAGATAGGTATTGTTTCTTGAAGTCAGACCATTACAAATGTTTCTCTTTTAGTGCCTTAGCCAATTTCAGATCTGGCCACCAGATACCGGCTTTTCCTTTTCAGATTGTAAATGGCCATTTTGACATTCATGTTCCTAGAATAGTTTTATATCTCGAAATATTTTTTGATGTCTAGTAACCATGCTTCAACGTCCTCCCCTGTTCTGGATTCTCCATCAAAAGTAGCTAGTTTAATTTTCTTAAATTCTCCTTCGAGGTGGTCTACCTGTTTTCTTTTTCTGTCTATTTTTGTTTTGTCCTCTGCTGAAGCTGTACCCTCAGATGAACTACCCCCATTGTTTGCTTCAAGCCCATAATTCTTAGAGGTTCTTTTGCTAACCTCTTCTTCATGCTTATCATCCTTTGGGATTTTCTTTGTCACTATACTGCACAATAGGACTTCATTTATTTCCTGTTGTTCCTGCTGAACTTTCTTCAGTTTCTCATTATCGACTTTGAAAACCTGTAGGTCAACAATGAGATTCCTCATTGTCTGTAGAACTGTAGTAGGTGAGATCCCGTCACTATTATGTCTTTGATTTTCAATAATTCTTTCTTCAGGATTTCTGTCAAGTCTAATTTCTTCATCATCTTGTGCTGCCATGATTAACACAAAAAATTAGCTTTTTTCTTTGCAACAATAAAGGTTTTATTAGTTTTTCATATAGAGAATTATATGCTAAGTAATCAGATGGCCATGTTCTAGATCTAAGTTTTGTAACCTTGGCTCTGATACCATATGTAATGAACCTCAAATTTTCCATACAAAAAAAAAATGTTTATCTAATTACTCGATAGAAGTAGGGAAATCCCTAAGCTATAAAACTCTATTATAAATCTCTGTTATAAAATTCTACCATAAAGCTCTATTATAAAACTCTACTATAAAACTCTGTTATAAAATTCTATTATAAAACACTGTTAAAAAATTCCATTGTAAATTTCCTAAGTCCTACCTACCCCAAGATATTTTGACTATATTATCTTGAGTTATCTGAGTAGGAAGGTTATAAGAGAGAACCCCCCAAGGCTTTAGCAAATCCATCTTTACCTTCAATCAAAACCTTTATGCATAGGGACTATGTGTATAATGTGTAGTCTCATGATCCATACTACACTCACCTTTTTCACATAAGGTATCCATGTTCATGCACAAGTCCACCTGAATAATTTAACCCGAGGGAAATTTATTTGGTTCCCATCAACATAGCCATGGGTCAGTTTTAAAGACCAATAATTATCATAAAATAACAAGTCCTGGTCATTTAATGGTTCATAGAATCGGTATGTTGATTGTAATGAAATCTCTAATCCATATCACCTATGGAAATTTTACAACGAGGGTTGAACTGCTGACTAATTACAATAATTTGTTTATAAGATCCTCCATTGTCTTTTGACCAAGTCATAACTTACAAAATTCTTTCATTTTCCTTTCATAGTAGCTTTTATATAGGTATTGTTTCTTGAAGTCGAACCATTACAAATGTTTCTCTTTTAGTCCCTTAGCCAATTTCAGATCTTGCCACCAGATGTTGGATTTTCCTTTTCAGATTGTAAATGGCCATTCTGACCTTCATGTTCCTAGAATAGTTTTATATCTCGAAATATTTTTTGATGTCTAGTAACCATGCTTCAACTTCCTCCCCTGTTTTGGATTCTCCATCAAATGTAGCTAGTTTAATTTTCTTAAATTCTACTTCAAGGTGGTCTACTTGTTTTCTTTTTCTGTCTATTTTTGTTTTGTCGTCCGCTGAAGGTGTACCCTCAGACGAACTACCCCCTTTTTCTACTTCAAGCCCATAATTATTAGAGGTGATTTTGCTGACCTCTTATTCATTCTTATCATCCTTTGGGATTTTCTTTGTCACTATATTGTGCAGCAGGACTTCATTTATTTCATGTTGTTCATGCTAATATTTCTTCAGTTTCTTATTATCGACGTTGAAAACCTGTAGTTCTGCAATGATATTCCTCATTGTTTGCAGAACTTTAGTAGGTGAGCTCCCGTCACTCTTTTGTCTTTGATCTTCAAGAAGTCTTTGTTCAAGATTTCCATCAAGTCTGACTTCTGCATCATCCTGTGCTTCCATGATTAACACAAAAAAAATTGTTTTTTTGTTTACAACAATAAAGGTTTTATTATTTTTGCATATACAAAATTATATGCTAAGTAATCAGATGGCCCTGTTGTAGGTCTAAGTGTTGTAACCTTGGCACTCATACCATATGTAATGAACCTCAAATTTTCAATACAAAAAAAAAATTTGTTTATCTAATTACCATGTAGAAGTAGGGAAATCCCTAAGCTATAAAAATCTATTATAAATCTTTGTTATAAAATTCTACCATAAAGCTATGTTATAAAACTCTACTATAAAACTTTGTTATAAAATTCTATTATAAAACTCTGTTAAAAAATTACATTATAAATTTCCTAAGTCCTACCTACCCCAAGATGTTTTGACTATATTATCTTGAGTTATCTGAGTAGGAAGGTTATAAGAGAGAACCCCCCAAGGCTTTCGCAAATCCATTTTTACCTTCAATCAAAACCTTTATGCATAGGGAGTATGTGCATAATGTGTAGTCTCATGATCCATACTACACTCACGTTTTTCACATAAGGTATCCATGTTCATGCACAAGTCCACCTGAATAATTTAACCATAGGGAAATTTATTTGGTTCCCATCAACATAGCCACGGGTCAGTTTTAAAGACCAATAATTATCATAAAATAACAAGTCCTGGTCATTTAATGGTTCATAGAATTGGTATGTTGATTGTAATGAAAGCTCTAATCCATATCACCAATGGAAATTTGACAACGAGGGTCGAACTGCTAACTAATTACAATAATTTGTTTATAAGATCCTCCATTGTCTTCTGACCAAGTCATAACTCACAAAATTATTTCATTTTCCTTTCATAGTAGCTTTCAGATAGGTATTGTTTCTGGAAGTTGGACCATTATAGATGTATCTCTTTTAGTCCCTTAGACAATTTCAGATCTTGCCACCAGATGTTGGCTTTTCCTTTTCAGATTGTAAATGGCCATTCTGACCTTCATGTACCTAGAATAGTTTTATATCTTGAAATATTTTTTGATGTCTAGTAACCATGCTTCAACTTCCTCCCTTGTTCTGGATTCTCCATCAAAAGTAGCTAGTTTAATTTTCTTAAATTCTCCTTCAAGGTGGTCTACTTGTTTTCTTTTTCTATCTATTTTTGTTTTGTCCTCCGCTGAAGGTGTACCCTCAGATGAACTGCCCCCTTTTTCTGCTTCAAGCCCATAATTCTTAGAGGTTCTTTTGTTGACCTCTTCTTCATCCTTATCATACTTTGGGATTTTATTTGTCACTATACTGCACAACAGGACTTCATTTATTTCTTGTTGTTCCTATTGAAATTTCTTCAGTTTCTCATTATCGACTTTGAAAACCTGCAGTTCAACAATAAGATTCCTCATTATTTGCAGAACTTTTGTAGGTGAGCTCTCGTCACTATTCTGTCTTTGATTTTCAAGAAGTATTTGTTCAGGATTTCAGTCAAGTCTGATTTATGCATCATCCTGTGCTGCCACGATTAACACAAAAAAAATTGGTTTTTTGTTTGCAACAATAAAGGTTTTATTACTTTTATATGCTAAGTAATCAGATGGCCATGTTCTAGGTCTAAGTGTTGTAACCTTGGCTCTAATACCATATGTAATGAACCTCAAATTTTCCATACAAAAAAAAATATGTTTATCTAATTACTCGGTAGAAGTAGGGAAATCCCTAAGCTATAAAACTCTATTATAAAATTCTACCATAAAGGTCTGTTATAAAACTCTACTATAAAACTCTGTTATAAAATTCTATTATAAAACTTTGTTAAAAATTCCATTATAAATTTCCTAAGTCCTACCTACGCCAAGATGTTTTGACTATATTATCTTGAGTTATCTGAGTAGGAAGGTTATAAGAGAGAACCCCCCAAGGCTTTAGCAAATTCATTTTTACCTTCAATCAAAACCTTTATGCATAGGGACTATGTGTATAATGTGTAGTCTCATGATCCATACTACACTCACCTTTTTCACATAAGGTCTCCATGTTCATGCACAAGCCCACCTGAATAATTTAACCCTAGTGAAATTTATTCGGTTCCCATCAACATAGCCATGCGTCAGTTTTAAAGACCAATAATTATCATAAAATTACCAGTCTTGGTCATTTAATGGTTCATAGAATCGATATGTTGATTGTAATGAACAGGATATTTTGATATGTTGATATCTAACATCCCGCTCTGGTGCACTTACAAAAATTATTCTTTGAGGACACTTGCTCGCAAGTGATCTGGATTTTTATGATGATAAAACACTTATCCTTGATGATTATGCATTATGATTGATGAACGTGATGTTTTACTATTGTTGTATACAGGTGTTATTGACTCAGTTTATTTGAGTGTGTAGGTTTTTTGACCTTGAGGATGCAGAGGCATCGGTGGAACTCCCTTGGACTCTGGATTGAGTCAGGGAGTGGGCTATTTGGGTTGTTTCATTTACGGTGATATTGCTTTGTTTTGATGATATGCTATTGATTCTATGATATGTTGTGGACATGATCTGACATGATGGTTGATGATGTAGGATGACGATAGCTTGCTGACCAATACTTACATATGGAGTAAAGGGGCCACACATGATTTCCAGAGAGGTTGAGGGAGAGGTGTGGACAACAGCCCTACCACAGCCTACTAGAAATCCTGCCATGGCTCGAACTGTAGGTTAACAATTACCTAGTTCGAGAGGATCCACGATGTCATGAGGGAAGACTGTGACAGTTTCTCAAGATGATTCTAAGGGGCACGCAATAAAGTGGGGGCCTTATTCCTTAGAGCCCTTAGTCTCCCACAAGTTCACTTGGCGGAGTGTTGACTCCAGGGGTTATAGATGCCTACCAATCCGTCAAGTCGGCGAGTGGCACCCTTGGAGCACGTGGTGCATCCTGAAGGGCACGTCGCGCAAAAGAAACACCAGTCGCCGAGTGGCACCCTTGGAGCACGTGGTGCATCCTGAAGGGCACGTCGCGCAACAGAAGCAAACGAGGCGAGTGGCATCCTTGGAGCACGTAGTGTGTCCTGGAGGGCACGTCGCATTGATAGTGATGATGAGACCAACCTAGATGACCCTAAAACCTTAACGACTTAAGAATTTCTCAAAACAACTCTCATAATGAATTGTCGCCCAGTTCAATCTAAACCTAAATTTAAAACATATTAAAGATAAAATTTTGATAAGCCCTAAGAAAAGATCCTACAAAAATAAAAATAAGGGCATAAACTAAAACCCTCCTATGTGTTAGTTAGAGTCTTCTTAAATTAAAGGGGGGTAAAGTAATGAGGGGGATGAATTAATTGAAACCCATGGTTTTTTAAATTTGAAAGAAGAATTAAAATTTTTTAAAGTGTGGGTGTATAAAAATTTAGGATTTTAAAAATATAATGAAAAGGTTAATAAGTGCATTTATCTTATTGGGTTTTAGAAAAAATGGGGAAAGTGAAAAATTAATAGAAATAAGGAAACTTGTATTAAAGGAAACTTAATAATGGAAAGTAGGAGACATAGGGTAAAAAGTGAAAAGGAATCATCATTTAAGGAGTTACTAAAAATCATAAACTTCATTTTAGGAAAGTTATTAAAAGCATGAGAGGGGATCTTGAAACCCTAGGAGTAATTTTAGGAGCGATTAAAGGGGGGGTGAGGGAAATGAGTCTTTTAATTATTAAAAAGAAATAAATTTTGGGAGAACCGTGGGGATTAGTGACACTTGGACACCAGTGAATTTTTAGAGGTTTGTCATAAAAATTTAATTAATAATGATTTAGGAAAGTAGGTGGGTTTCAAATTTCTATAAAAGAAGGGGAAAAGAAGGAAGAAGGATGAATGGTTAGCGTAACATTACGCTGCCGGATTGTGGCTTGACGGATTGCTTGTGAGGAGTTGGGTTTATCTCAGTTGTATTGGAGTGGTAGCTCAGCCTTGGAGGCGAGCTGAGAAGCTAGTATTATCTCTGGATCTTGTGCGGCCCCTTTGCGGCTCGGGGGGCTAAGGGTGAAGCAGAGTAACCCTAGAGATTGGCTGGGAGGTACCGGTGAGAATTTCATGGTCGGAAAGCAGAAGCGGCATAGAGCGAGGGAAGCGACATGGAGCGCGCGACATCGTCCAAGGCAAGCGAAAGGCAACAGTATGATTTTTACTTCTGATAGAGTAGAATGCTTTTGGATGTATGTTCAGATCTGCATGTGAATGGGTAACCATTGTGAATGTGATACCTCTGTCGATAGGAAAGCTCGGTTTCATTGGGCAATTTAATGCTTGTTGTTTGGTTTATTGATCAAAAGGGTTCGGACCCATTCTGGAAATTTGAATGTAACTTGTTTTGCTTATTGATCCTGGAGGTTTTAAACTCATTGGGATTTTCGTTTTTCCTTACTGTGGTCTTGTAAAATTGTTGGCATTGCATTTTTTTTAATTTGCCGCCATTCTGTGTGTATTGCGGAGTTATTGCCGAAAAAAATCTGGGTGTCACTGGTCGGAATTGAATGAAGGTTTACCTATCTGAAATGTATTTAGAGATCTGGCATTCCTTTTACTGTGGGCGTTTTATAGGGTTTATGGGCATTTTTGTGTTATTTGCATGGGCAATTTCATTACAATGGCACCGCCACTTCTGTACAGTGGCGTTCCCTTTTTTTTAGTGGGCATATTGTTATACATAGGAGTTTTGTTGGGATTTGGGCGTTTTATTTACAACAGTGGGCGTTTCTTTTATATTCCGTGGACAATCTTACCATGGGTTCTCTTTTGTGTTGTTGGGCGTCTCCTAGACCTGGGTGTTTAATTCTATTGTTATTTTCCATGGGGGTCATATCATTTTATTGACTCTGTTCATTTCTAAATGCACGCGTGATTGCACACATGCGTGCGTTGTTTCTGCGTTTCAGTTGGGTGCATTTTACTCTCGGTGTGTTGTGTATTTTTCTTCCTTCCATCTGCAATGTTCTGGTATAACCCACATCTTCCCTAACCACTCTTTAGGCAGCTCATTTTTGTCTATGCCTTCACCGTTGGTTGTTGACAGGGTCATCGCGATCTCCGAGAGGGTTGATTATTATGCTGCCATCCAAATGAATTTAATGTCGTCTTCCCTTTATAAATAATGCACGAAGAATAACCAATCGTATCTCTTTAAATTACAGCTCCACCTTCTGAAACGACCAATCTCAGCTCCACTCTTCACGTTCTCTTTTTTTTTTCTGCCTACCTCACCCTTGTCTTATCCTCGTGAACGGGTGTGATGACTATGTTAACTCATTTCTAATATGCAGCAGGAAGCTGTAAGGTCACCTTGATGAGTGGATATTTTTATAGGTTTTACATTTTAAAACTGAGTCCTTAAATATTATTTATATGACCTGGCGTTTTAAAACGTGTAATTAAGGAGATTCTAAAGCACCAGAAAGGAAAATGAATAAGGAAGGAACCTTGACACTAGCAAAGCATTTTTGTATGACGTTGCATTCTTAGTTTTAGTATTTTCCCCTTTTCCTCCATTGCTTCCTTAATGGTGTATTTAATGCACACTTATAATTAAAATTATATCTTTATGTTATTACTTTTAGTGGTTTTTCTATTTTTGCATTGTTTAACGATAGATTAATGACCAACATAATTACAGTTTAATGCCTTTTGGACAGAGTTTGCATTTATAAATATGGAAGAAGATTGCATTTATAAAAGTTGGAAGAACATTGTATTTTAATTATGAGTTCACCGTTCCTTACCCTGGATTAATTGCATTGAGATTGCTTTATTCATGTGAGTAACCCAATAGATGTTTTATTTACACTATGCAATTGCTTAATGATGTATTCAATATAATAAGAATTGCCTTATACATTCAATCAAGTAGGAATTGTTGTCCCCGAGGTGTAGGACAGTCGGTGACAGAGTGTGTTGTTAAGCCACTCCGTGATGTTAAAGTCACCGGTTCGAAACCTGCGGGGACAAAAAATCCAGCCATGTTAAGGGTTGGTGTGGCTCAGGCCGGGTGCGATCCCCAGGTGATTTTTACGGCTTAGATGCCCCTGAGTCGCGGTTTCTCAAGCCACAGGTTAATCGAAGGTCCTGCACAAATTAACAAACAAAAAAAAAAATCAAGTAGGAATTGTTTATATCTTCAAATTAAGAAGGATTTACTCATGTATTCATTTAAGAAGGAACTCCTTGATACTAGTTAATGGCTGCACCTTGTGGGGGTAAAGCAATTTAAAATATTATTCCATTTATGAAAGGGCAAGGATATAGTAACCATAAAAGTACTGTTAGAATTAGATAACTTATAATGTTGATGGCTTCCAAATTTGCAAGGTTATGGTAACATTGTTTCATGGCCTTGGGGGCCTTAATGTATTTTATTGACATGGCGATGTGTAAGGAATAATGTCTTGTATTATAACATTGAATTATGTAAGGGTAATATATGTCGTTATAAATTAAGGTGCAATTTTAGTGTTAGGTATTTTATGAAAAATAATGGCATTGTGGACTTATCTTAATACGATTAAACCTTGATTACTGATGGTTATAAAAATAAGGTCCTAGAACCAAGTACCTTGATTTACTAAGATTGTAATAGGGGAATCTGTAATTACTTAAATTTACTTACTTAAATGGTTGGGTTGGGTATCTCGTCTACTAATGGAGTTCAATGGAGCAGTGGGTCAGTATTAAATGCCTTGAGTCGTGGGAACTACCTTGTCTTAACTTGATTGGTCATTGTCGGAGTCCTTCGGACTTGCGCGTCCGTAGAGTTAGTGGTTGTCTTGAGTTGTTGTTGTCTTGGATGAGATCGTTCTTTTGCCTGGTATGCTTGAGTCGGGTGGGATATAGTCACGCTCTGGTAGCTTTAGGAGACCTATCTGTGGGTGGTTTTTCTGCGTAAAGAATCTAGTGCCGTATCAAGAGTCTCAGGCCCTTTCAAGGCAGGGTTTCCACTCTTGCGACACACTTGATAGAGATTACTAGTTTCTGCCTGAGCAGTCGGCCAGGAGCCTATCTAATCTTCTTTCGAGAAGACATAAGACTAAAAGCCCTACTTTTCTGTGCAGAAATAGTAAACTCTACTGTTGGATTCTTCCATCTGTGACTGTACTGTACTCAACACCTGGTGTCATTTTCTGCTTACAGCTGCTAGTTGTACGCCTTATGCTAGGGGCGTTTATTTCTTGTTGTCACTGTGATATGTCAGGTCATCTTGTTGTGTTCTCCTTCCTTGCGTCTTTTTCTAGGTCAGGTTACTAGTTTCTGCCTGAGCAGTCGGCCAGGAGCCTGTCTAATCTTCTTTCGAGAAGACATAAGACTAAACACCCTGCTTTCCTATGCAAAAATTGTAACCCTAACACCATGGACTCTTCCCTCTGTGTTCTTACTGTGCGCCCCCATAATGTCTTATTGTTTGTGTTGTGCGCCTTATGCCTATGGTCGTATATTGGCAGTTACTCGTTATGTGCTTTTAGTCTTCTTGTGTTGAACGTCATGGTTGCATCTTGTTGGTTGTCGAGTGGCGTCATACAATTAAGTGTGTTGTTACTTCTATGCGCGCGCACACACCTTAAAGAAAAAAAAAAATTGCACCTGTTACTAGAATGGTTGTCGTAACAAGGAGGTCGTTACATATGGTATCAGAGCTGGTTCGACCCGTGACTTGGGATTCGCTACGGCTTTCGTTGACATGATTAGATTGATTCTATTGTTGCTGATCGAGTTGATTGTGTGCGTGCAGATAATCATGGTTATAGGACACCGCGGAGGCAGACGACGGGATGCTAGGGGAGGAGACGTGACGCCTCCAGCAGCATCCACGGCTGAGGGGTCTAACCCCCAGGGAGGCGAGCAGATCCTTAGATAGGAGCATATTGTAGTTGCCAATGTTGTGGGGATGATGAGATATTTCCAGTGCATGTCCGAGGCGCTGATCAACAGATTGGACAGAGATGAGGCCAGGGCATCAGCACCTGCTGAGGTTCCGCCGCATGCACCAGCCGTTACAGGTAGCATTCACCATGAACTCGAGAAGGTAAAATTTCCCGAGTTCTTTGGTGCCCCAGACGGCGCAGCCGCCGAGGCATGGTTGGAGAATATGGCAATGTGCTTCGCACTTCGCGATTATACCTCCAACATGAAGGTCTGCATGGCGGTCTTTCAACTAAAGGGGGTGCTCTTCTATGGTGGAAGATGCTCCTACCGCAACTGAACATGGTCGTCGAAGACGTGTCATGGGAACTGTTCGAGGAACGGTTCCGGGAGAGGTATCTTTCAGAGGAATTCATTGAGCGTCATCTCAATGAGTTCAACGCATTACGACAGGGAGGTCATACAGTGCCCGAGTACGAGGCACGTTTTATGGAGCTGCTCCAGTATGCTCCACATCTGAACACTGAGAAGCTCAAGGTCAACAGGTTTGTGTTTGGCCTTAACGGCATCCTGCGTGCAAAGGTTAGGATTATGATGCCTCAAACCTTGTACGACGCTGTCCAAAAGGCCCTGATAGCAGAGGAGGAGCTTATCAGCGGGGGTCAGACCAGGACTCCAGCAAGACCTGCAGGGCAGGGTTCATCTAGTACACCGCACCAGCAGACACCAGCGAGACATATGCCAGGGTATCGTGGCTTCTAGAGGGGATCCACTTTTGCTACACCATGACGATCGCCACCTCAACAGTGGACACCTTATCAGGGACCACAACACCAGCAGCAACGTCACTCGCAGCAACAATAGTTTAGGCATGTTCAGTAGAACAGACTAGCGTTCCAGGCTGGTGGGCAGTCATCTTCTACTTCGGGTACCAGGACTACTGGGCCGAAGAAGGGGTGCTGGACGTGTGGGGAGCCCCACTACCAACGCGATTGTCTAGTGGAGAATACCAGAGCGTCCTGATCAGTCGGACCCACTATAGTGGGAGATATGGGCAAGGCCCATCGGATTCACGCAACAGTGAATAACTGCCAAGCAGAGCACCAGTCGACTGTGCTTGAGATGGTAGGTACCGTCGCTGACCAGACCCTTAGTATTTTGATAGACCCTAGTGCTACTAAGAGTTTCATTTCTGGTGTAGCGCTAAAAAGGATTAAGGTCAAGGCAGTTGAACAGGATGAGTTTAGCTTCATGGAGATGGCTTCAGGAGAAAAACAGAAGGTGGGAGGAAGGGTTACGGGCTATGCCCTTAACCTGGGAGAGTTTGTCACGAGGGTCAACTTGTACATCATGATATTAATATCTTATGACGTCATGATTGACATGGATTGGTTGGAATCGCATGAGGCGATACTCAACTGTAAAATGAAACTATTGAGCTTAGTAGATGATGAAGGACAGAGACGTGTGATAGTAGGACGGAATCAGGGAGTATCCCTGAGGTTCGTCTTTTCCTTACAGTTACGGAAGAGTATGCGCAAGGGGTGCAAGATTTATGCGATCCTTGTGCTAAACAAAAAGGGAGTAGCAGAAGGTCTAGAAGACCTTCTGGTGGTGAAGGAGTTTGCGGATGTATTTCCATAGGAGTTGCCTGGGATGCCGCCAGAAAGAGAATTGGAGTTTACTATAGACCTGAAACCGGGGACTGAACCGATAGCGAGAACGCCTTATCATATGTCGACCCCGAAGTTGCAAGAGATGAAAATGCAACTGAAGGAGTTGTTAGACCTGGGACTGATACGCCCTAGTGTGTCACTGTGGGGTGCACCAGTTATTTTCATTCGGAAAAAGGATGGATCGTGGAGGATTTGCATTGACTACCGTCAACTGAACAAGGATACGATCAAGAATCAATATCCCTTACCAAGAATTGACGATCTATTCGATCAAATGAAGGGTGCGACGGTGTTCTCCAAGATCAATTTGCGATCAGGGTATCACCAGTTACGTATCAAGGAGGATGACGTCCCTAAGACCGCTTTTAAGACGAGATTTGGACATTACGAATTTATTGTTTTACCATTTGGAATGAAAAACTCCCCAGGGGTATTTATGAGCTTGATGAACGAGGTGTTCCGCGAGTACTTGGACAAGTTCGTCCAAATATTTATTTATGATATTTTGATCTACTCTCGGATGATGGAGGAGCACGATGAGCACTTGCACTTCGTACTACAATGTTTACGAGAACACAAATTATATGGGAAGCAATCCAAATGCTCTTTTTATCAATCAAGGATTCACTACTTGGGGCATGTCATCTCCAGTGAAGGTATTGCCGTGAATCCAGCCAAGGTTGAGGCTATTATGGAATGGCCTGCGTCGACTAATGTCACAGAAGTGCATAGTTTTATGGGTTTAGCCGGATACTATCGACGGTTTGTCGAGGGATTTTCGAAGATAGCAAATCCGATCACAGAATTGTAGAAGAAAAACAAGAAATTTGTTTGGACTGAGAAATGCATGGAAGCATTTCGAAGGCTTAAAGAGTTGTTGACAATAGCGTCGATACTAAAGGTCCCTGTCATGGATGTAGACTTCTTGGTATGCATTGACGCATCCAATGAAGGTTTAGGCGGAGTCTTGATGCAAGACGGACAAGTGATTTCTTACATTTCGAGAAAACTGAGAAGGCATGAGGAGAATTACGTGACGCACAATTTGGAGTTATTAGCCATCATCTATGCCTTGAAGGTTTGGAGACACTACCTTGTGGGATGAAAATTTGAGTTAAAGACTGATCATTGTGGACTACAACACATTTTCACGCAAAGCGACCGGAACGCGCGACAACGGCGTTGGTCGGAATTGCTTAGCGAGTACGACTTTGAGATTACTTACATAAAGCGAAGAGTGAACCGAGTGGCAGATGCTTTGAGTCGGAGGCCACGCATCTTTTTGGTGTTACCTCTTCAGACGAATATACGTGAGAATATTCTCACTTTACAGCATGATGATGACTGGTACAAAGAAGTCAAGGATTTTATCGGACAAAACACTATGATGGTACCATGATATGAGGGATTTACTTTTGATAGCGATGGGTTATTGCAGTTTGGAGGCTGGATTTATGTACCACCGAATGACGAGTTGAGGATGTTGATCCTGAGCGAGGCTCATAGAGAAGTTTACATGGCTCACCCAGGAGTCACAAAGATGAGGGCAGACCTTAAACCCTTATTCTTTTGGAAAGGAATGAAGGCCTACATAGTCAACTTTGTGGCTAGATGTCTCGAGTGTCAGCAGGTAAAGGCTAAACATAGACACCCGATAGGATTACTTCAACCACATGCCATTCCGGAATCGAAATGGGAAGTCATTTTTATGGATTTTATTGTTGGATTGCCACTGACGGTAAGAAGACACGAATCGATTTTTGTAGTAGTAGACACTCTGACGAAGAGTGCTCACTTTATTCCGGTGCGTACGATGTATCAGGCACCTGACATAGCGAGATTTTTCATCAGTGAGGTTGTGAGGCTGCATGGAGTGCCTAAAAAGATTATATCTGATCGAGGATCGGTGTTTACTAGACGATTTTGGACGAGTTTCCAAGAGGCCTTGGGAACTCAACTTAACTTTAGTACTGCGTATCACCCAAAGACTGACGGACAGACAAAACGTATGAACCAAACCTTGGAAGACATGGTGCGCATGTACGTGATGGAACAACAAAATCATTGGGAGGAATTCTTGCCTCTCGTAGAGTTCTCTTACAACAACAGTTACCAGAGCACCATTAAGATGGCACCTTTTGAGTTTCTTTATGGGCGACCGTGTCGGACGCCCTTGAGTTGAGATCAACTTGAGGATAGGGTCCTGGTCGGACCGAAAGAGATCCAAGAAATGGAAGAGCAGATGCAAACCATAATACAAAGGATAAAAGAAGCGCAGGATCGACATAAGAGTTATGCTGATGCGCGCCGAGTCGACCGTAGTTACGAGGTCGGCGATCGAGTCTTCTTGCGGGTTAAACCACATAAGAGTTCGATCAAGTTTGGAACGGGAGCTAAAATCTCTCCTAGGTTTGTGGGACCTTTTGAGATTGTGGAGAGAAAGGGGCCTGTGGCCTATCGACTAGCCTTGCTTGATTCTTTGAGGTGTATGCACGATGTTTTTCATGTATCAGTTTTGAGACATTATATTAGTGATCCTACACACGTGGTTGACATGATTTCCTTGCAGGTATCGGACGAGGGAGCGCTCACGGCTGAGCTAGTCTACATTTTAGATCATCGCATTCGATAGTTACAACATCAAACGGTAGATCAGATCAAGGTCCAGTGGGACAGGTATAGTCCACACTCGGCGACCTGGGAGGACGCATATGATATGCACCAACAGTTTCCATTTTTGTTTGATAGATAGACTTATGATACTGGGGTACTTATGATATTGTGGTACATTTATTTCGGCATTTATAATGAGAAAACTTCGGGATGAAGTTTAGACCAAGAGGGGGTGTATGTAACATCCTGCTCTGGTGCACTTACAAAACTTATTCTTTGAGGACACTTGCTCGCAAGTGATATAGATTTTTATGATGATAAAACACTTATCCTTGATGATTATGCATTATGATTGATGAACAGGATGTTTTACTATTGTTGTATATAGGTGCTATTGACTCAGTTTATTTGAGTGTGCAGGGTTTTTGACCTTGAGGATGCAGAGGCATCGGTGGAACTCCCTTGGACTCTGGATTGAGTCAGGGAGTGGGCTATTTGGGTTGTTTCATTTACGGTGATATTGATTTTTTTTGATGATATGCTATTGATTCTATGATATGTTGTTGACATGATATGACATGATGGTTGATGATGTAGGTTGACGATAGATTACCGACCAAGACTCACATATGGAGTAAAGGGGCCACACATGATTTCCAGAGAGGTTGAGGGAGAGGCGTGGACAACAACCCTACCACAGCCTACTAGCACTCCCACCGTGGCTCGAACTGTAGGTTAACGATTACCTAGTTCAAGAGGATCCACGATGCCATGAGGGCAGACTGTGATAGTCGCTCACGATGATTCTAAGGGGCACACAATAAGGCAGGGGCCTTATTCCTTAGATCCCTTAGTCTCCCACAAGTTCACCTGGCAGAGTGTTGACTCCAGGGGTTATAGATGCCTACCAATCCGTCAAGTCGGCGAGTGGCACCCTTGGAGCACGTGGTGCATCCTGAAGGGCACGTCGCGCAAAAGAAACACTAGTCATTGAGTGGCACCCTTGGAGCACATGGTGCATCCTGAAGGGCACATCATGCAACAGAAGCAAATGAGGTGAGTGCCACCCTTGGAGAACGTAGTGCGTCTTGAAGGGCACGTCGCATTGATAGTGATGATGAGACCAACCTAGATGACCCTAAAACCTTAACGCCTTAAGAATTTCTCAAAACAACTCCCCTAATGAATTGTCACCCAGTTCAATCTAAACCTAAATTTAAAACATCTTAAAGATAAAATTTTGATAAGCCCTAAGAAAAGATCCTACAAAAATAAACATAAGGGCATAAACTAAAACCCTCCTATGTGTTAGTTAGAGTCTTCTTAAATTAAGGGGGGGTAAAGTAATGAGGGGGATGAATTAATTGAAACCCATGGTTTTTTAAATTTGAAAGAAGAATTAAAATTATTAAAGTGTGGGTGTATACAAATTTAGGATTTTAAAAATATAATGAAAAGGATAATAAGTGCATTTATCTTATTGGGTTTTAGAAAAAATGGGGAAAGGGAACAATTAATAGAAATAGGAAACTTGTATTAAAGGAAACTTAATAATGGAAAGTAGGAGAGATAGGGTAAAAAGCGAAAAGGAATCAACATTTAAGGAGTTACTAAAAATCAGAAACTTCATTTTAGGAAAGTTATTAAAAGAATGAGAGGGGATCTAGGAATCCTAGGAGTAATTTTAGGAGCAATTAAAGGGGTGGTGAGGGAAATGAGTCTTTTAATTATTAAAAATAAATAAATTTTGGGAGAACCGTGGGGATTAGTGACACTTGGACGACAACGAATGTTTAGAGGTTTGTCATAAAAATTTAGTTAATAATGATTTAGGAAAGTAGGTGGGTCTCAAATTTCTATAAAAGAAGGGGAAAAGAAGGAAGAAGGATGAACGGTTAGCGTAACGTTACACTGCCGGATTGTGGCTTGATGGATTGCTTGTGAGGAGTTGGGTTTATCTCAGCTGTATTGGAGTGGTAGCTCAGCCTTGGAGGCGAGCTGAGAAGCTAGTATTATCTCTCGATCTTGTGCGGCCCCTTTGCGACTCGGGGGGCTAAGGGTGAAGCAGAGTACCCCTAGAGATTGGCTGGGAGGTACCGGTGAGCATTTCACGGTCGGAAAGTAGAAGCGGCATAGAGCGAGGGAAGCAACACGGAGCGCGGGACGTCGTCCGAGGCAAGCGAAAGGCAACGATATGATTTTTACTTCTGATAGAGTAGAATGATTTTGGATGTATGTTCAGATCTGGATGTGAATGGGTAACCGCTGTGAATATTATACCTCTGTCGATAGGAAATCTCGGTTTCGTTGGGCAATTTAATGCTTGCTGTTTGGTTTATTGATCCAAAGGGTTCGGACCCATTCTGGCAATTTGAATGTAACTTGTTTTGCTTATTGATCCTAGAGGTTTTAAACTCATTGGGATTTTCGTTTTTCCTTACTGTGGTCTTGTAAAATTGTTGGCATTGCATTTTTTTTTATTTGGCGCCATTCTATGTGTGTATTGCGGAGTTATTGTTGAAACAACTCTGGCTGTCACTGGTCGGAATTGAATGAAGGTTTACCTATCTGAAATGTATTTCGAGATCTGGCATTCCTTTTACTATGGGTGTTTTACAAGGTTTATGGGTGTTTTTGTTTTATTTGCATGGGTAGTTTCATTACAATGGCACCGCCACTTTTGTACAGTGGCGTTCCCTTTTTTTTAGTGGGCATATTGTTATACAGAGGCATTTTGTTGGGATTTGGGCCTTTTATTTACAACAGTGGGCGTTTCTTTTATATTCCGTGGACAATCTTACTGTGGGTTCTCTTTTGTGTTGTTGGGCATCTCCTGAACCTGGGCGTTTAATTCTAGTGTGATTTGTCATTGGGATCATATCATTTTATTCACTGTGTGTGTTTCTAAATCTGCACGCGATTGCACAGATGCATGTGTTGTTTCTGCATTTCAGTTGGGTGCGTTTTACTCTCGACGTGCTGTGTATTTTTCTTCCTTCCATCTGCAATGTTCCAGTATAACCCACGTCTTCCCTGACCTCTCTTTAGATAGCTCGTTTTTGTCTACGGCTTCACCATTGGTTGTTGACAAGGTCAGCGCAATCTCCGAGAGGGTTGATTATTATGCTGCCAGCCAAATGAATTTAATGCCATCTTCCCTTTATAAATAATGCACGAAGAATAACCAATCATATCTCTTTAAATTACAGCTCCACCTTCTGAAACGAGCAATCTTATCTCCACCCTTCTCGTTTTCTTTTTTTTCCTGCCTACCTCACCTTTGTCTTATCCTCATGAACAGACGTGATGACTATGTCAACGCATTTCTGATATGCAGCAGGAAGCTGTAAGGTCACCTTGATGCGTGGATATTTTTATAGGTTTTACATTTTAAAACTGAGTCCTTAAATATTATTTATACGACCTGGCGTTTTAAAATGTGTAATTAAGGAGATTCTAAAGCACCATAAAGGAAAATGAATAAGGAAGGAACCTTGACACCAGCAAAGCATTTTTGTATGACGTTGCATTCTTAGTTTTAGTGTTTTCCCCTTTTCCTCCATTGCTTCCTTAATGGTGTATTTAATGCGCACTTATAATTAAGATTATATCTTTATGTTATTACTTTTAGTGGTTTTTCTATTTTTTCATTGTTTAACGATAGATTAATGACCAACATAATTACAGTTTAATGACTTTTGGACAGAGTTTGCATTTATAAATATGGAAGAAGATTGCATTTATAAAAGTTGGAAGAAGATTGCATTTTAATTATGAGTTCACCGTTCCTTACCCTGGATTAATTGCATTGAGATTGTTTTATTCATGTGAGTAACCCAACAGATGTTTTATTTACACTATGCAATTGCTTAATGATGTATTCAATATAATAAGAATTGCCTTATACATTCAATCAAGTAGGAATTGTTTATATCTTCAAATTAAGAAGGATTTACTCATGTATTCATTTAAGAAGGAACTCCTTGATACTAGTTAATGGCTGCACCTTGTGGGGGTAAAGCAATTTAAAATATTATTCCATTTATGAAAGGGAAAGGATCTAGTAACCATAAAAGTATTGTTAGGATTAGATAACTTATAATGTTGATGGCTTCCAAATTTGCAAGGTTATGGTAACATTGTGTCATGGCCATGGGCGCCTTAATGTATTTTATTAACATGGCGATGTGTAAGGAATAATGTCTTGTATTATACCATTGAATTATGTAAGGTTAATATATGTCGTTATAAATTAAGGTGCAATTTTAGTGTTAGGTATTTTATGAAAAATAATGGCGTTGTGGACTTATCTTAATACGATTAAACCTTGATTACTGATGGTTATAAAAATAAGGTCCTAGAACCAAGTACCTTGATTTACTAAGATTGTAATAGAGGAATTTGTAATTACTTATATTTACTTACTTAAACGGTTGGGCTGGATATCTTGTCTACTAATGGAGTTCAATGGAGCAGTGGGCCAGTATTAAATGCATTGAGTCGTGGGAACTACCTTGTCTTAACTTGATTGGTCATTGTCGGAGTCCTTCGGACTTGCGTGCCCATAGATTTAGTGGTTGTTTTGATTTGTTGTTGTCTTCGCCGAGATCATTCTTTTCCCTAGTCTGCTTGAGTCAGGAGGGATATAGTCACACCCTGGTAGCTTTAGGAGACCTGTCTGTGGGTGGTTTTTCTGTGTAAAGAATCCAATGTCGTATCAAGAGTCTCGGGCCCTTTCAAGGCAGGGTTTCCACTCTTGCGACACACCTGACATAGATTACTAGTTTCTGCCTGAGCAGTCGGCCAGGAGCCTGTCTAATATTCTTTCGAGAAGACATAAGACTAAAAGCCCTGCTTTTCTGTGAAGAAATAGTAAACTCTACTGTTGGATTCTTCCATCTGTGATTGTACTGTACTCAACACCTGGTGTCATTTCCTGCTTACAGCTGCTAGTTGTACGCCTTATGATAGGGGCGTTTATTGCTTGTTGTGACTGTGATATGTCGGGTCATGTTGTTGTGTTCGCCTTGCTTGCATCTTGTTCTAGATCGGGTTACTAGTTTTTGCCTGAGCAGTCGGCCAGGAGCCTGTCTAATATTCTTTCAAGAAGACATAAGACTAAACGCCTTGCTTTCCTGTGTAGAAATAGTAACCTTAACACCATGGAATCTTCCCTCTATGTTCTTACTGTGCGCCCCCAGAATGTCTTATTGTTTGTGTTGTGCGCCTTGTGCCTATGGTCGTATATTGGCAGTTACTCATTATGTGCTTTCAATCTTCTTGTGTTGAATGTCATGGTTGCGTCTTGTTGGTTTTTGAGTGGCATCGTATAGTTAAATGTGTTGTTACTTCTACGCGTGCGCACACACCTTAAAGAAAAATAAAATAAAATAATGCACCTGTTACTAGAATGGTTGTCGTAACAAGGAGGTCGTTACATTTTATTAGTTTTATATGCTAAGTAATCAGATGGCCATGTTCTAGGTCTAAGTGTTGTAACCTTGGCTCTAATACCATATGTAATGAACCTTAAATTTTCCATACAAAAAAAAAAATATGTTTATCTAATTACTTGGTAGAAGTAGGGAAATCCCTAAGCTATAAAACTCTATTATAAAATCCTACCATAAAGGTCTTTTATAAAACTCTACTATAAAACTCTGTTATAAAATTCTATTATAAAACTTTGTTAAAAATTCCATTATAAATTTCCTAAGTCCTACCTATAACAAGATGTTTTGACTATATTATCTTGAGTTATCTAAGTAGGAAGGTTATAAGAGAGAACCCCCCAAGCCTTTAGCAAATTCATTTTTACCTTCAATCAAAACCTTTATGCATAGGGACTATGTGTATAATGTGTAGTCTCATGATCCATACTACACTCACCTTTTTCGCATAAGGTCTCCATGTTCATGCACAAGCCCACCTGAATAATTT
>ML809268.1:82031-92707 GCA_009831015.1 Picea engelmannii | reverse complement strand
TATTTTTTGTATATTATTTTGTTGTAAACTTTTTTCTTTTCAAATGGAGTAACGGATGGTTGGAATTTTTTGGAGAATGGACAAGTATTTTCAAAGAAGAATATGGAATTCCAGGTTGCGTAATGGATTTTGTCCTATGAGTAAAATGGTTTTGTTTTTATTATAATATCTTCATATTCTTTGAGTAATTGATTATGAATTGATTTAAATTAGCTTTAGTCTATTTTATCAATACATGGTTAATTTCTATCATTTATGTATTAATTTTTTCAATCTTTAAGAGTCTATTATCCCAAAAATTCCTTTTGGACCTTATGATGAACTTTTTATACTAAATCTATATGGGGTACAATTTACTCTTTACCTCTTTTCCTTTTGTAGATTGTGCAATGCTAATATTGTTGCTCATATAATTTCTGAATATGAAACTTTATTTGTATTGAACTAGCTCTAGACTATTATGCATATAAATTTTCATGTTATGTTTTCATTTATATGGTTCATTATGTTCTGGTTCCTTTAATATCTATGGCTGATCATATATTCAAGTATTTTCAGTTTTTATATGATACTAGATAGCTGGTAACAACATTTACTGAGGATTGGAATTTCTTTCATTTTCAGTTATTTGGACATTCTAAAGTCACATGATATATAATTCTTTGTCTTTTTGTCATCATAAAATCGTTACAGAATATAAAAGACTTATTTGAGTTTCTTCAGGAAGTATTATGCTTGCCTTTGTCATAGGTTTACACGTGACACACGTTAAGAGGAGATTATACAAATACAGAGACATGAATCTAGCTTAGCACTGCTGATCAACGTTAGGTTAGTTAGTTTATATTTTCTTTAATTTTTTTATTTCTGAATGAATAATTATTGCATCATTTAAACGTTAAATGATTTGACCATTATATTTTTATCATTTACAATATTATTCAATCATTGTTTATTAGTTTGTCATTTATAGTACAAAGACAATTTCCTTTATTTTCTCATTTTGATACATTATCTTGATACAATTATTTTCACAAGGCTTTGCTCAAACCTTGTAAATTGTATATAACCATTGTATATAAACATGGTTAGTTAAGCATTTGTAATTAAAGTGTTTATTGTTAGAGTAGTATCTTTAGTTAGTTCACATATTTTAAATTATTTTAGGATCTTAGTTGGCTAATGGATCCATAAAGCCCGTCAGGGTGGATTATACCAAATGGCTTGGGTTAAGTAGACAACCCCAGACCAGATCTTCCCTTCTCATTGAAGGTGTGTCATAAACACCCGCTAACAGGTGGGAAATACATATGCAATACTTGATAATGCATATGTCATAGGTTCATATGGAGATGCAAAGAATGATAATATAGAAGTATAATTTTATATAATATGAAAGAGTTTTGATCTGCTGTCAGGAATGAGAAGAGGGACTGAATAATTTGATCAGAGGACAAGATTAAATAATATTAAGGTAGGATTCTAGGTGTATCCATGAGGGCTTGGGGATCCACTGCAAAAACAAATCACTCATTTTAATCAGAATGCTTAGTAGAATCTGGGGGTAAGAGTTGACCATTAGTGGATTAAGTAATGAAGTTCAATTCACTTTGGAGGATACCAAGGTATAAAAAAGCAAGTACTTTATGGACATAACTATTCCAAAAGGAATAGTAAGTCCAGGTGCTAGTGTTCTGATAAAAAGAATATGGTGTATATATGGAGACAAGGGAGATCCTCCTAGGATTATTCATACAGTTGTGGGGGGAGTACCTCCATTACTATCATCAAAGCAGTGCATTGGAAGCATGGTGTGAATTTTAGAACTTCATGGGTGAAGTAAGAAAAATCATGTATGTTAAAAGTGCTAGTAGATGCATAAATCCATACATTATGTATGGATTGGATCCAAAATAATGTAATTGCGTTTCAAGAATGGTTTTCCATAAAGGGAAGAAATATTCTAAGGTATATTCAAGACCTTGAACATATTAAGTTAATGAAAAAATATATAATGAGGTGCATGTCAAGCTAATAAGGGTGCATGGAAACACTCCATGTGGGATGCCAACAATAGAAGAAGATTGTTGATGTATTCCAAAAGTGTTGAATGTAATTCCCAAGTAGCATGGAGATATCAAGTCAAGAGGAATGTAAACAGGAAAAAGAGGATCCTAAAGAGAAATCAATAAGGGGCCATGAAGAAGAAAATAGTTTTGTTATTGATATAGAATGTAAAAGAGATTGTACTTGAAAAACATACCTCTCAAGTGAAAAATATCCATTGAAAACCTTTAAGGGGTTGGAAGTATCACTGGAATTTATGATGGTAATTAAAAGAAGTGTTAATTACTTCCAGTTAATTCAATGCAGTTTGACACAGACGCACCCTCTGCCTCAGCAAAGGCCTCTGCGCTAACCTCCCGGTCTTCAGGATCGTTCTAATTTTACCCTTGAGCCGGAGTGGCTCCTTCGATTCTCCACTAGAATCTCCTTTAAAATTGTCCCACAGGTATTTTCTACTCCTCACGGCCTCTAGGCCGATCGTTGTTCTCTTCATGACAGGAAAATGAAATTTCGGGTTTTGGGGTTTCAAAATCCCGATGTCACAACTCTTTGTTTCCCAGTTTCCTAATCTCCGATATCCCGTGATGCTTCACTTCCACTAGTCCCCTGGGCTATACTTTTGGGTCCATACGACCTCCCTTCATATGACCGCAGTCTTATCTCCTTTCGGGATTACGGGATTTCGGATGTTGAAATGTATTGGACCTCTTTTCCTTAGGATCCCCAATCCTTCAATTACTGATATGCTTTCACTAGGAACCCCTTTTCGACGTAAACATGATCAACGACCATGATCGTCTACTAAACCAATGGCTTCAGATATCCCTCGGGACTTTGGGGTTTCAAATGCCAAAATGCATTTGTCCTCGATCCTTTCGATCTCTCGAATCTCGATCTCTCGATATGACTTCCTTTTCGGGACTTTTCCTGAAAGTTGAGATTGTTGGCACGCATCCTCAAGGATGGACGGTCCTCGTCACTTTGCAATTCCAGGAAAACAAATTACTTGGGTTCTTTCCCACAGGACTCCTGAAATTCCAATTCTCGACCTCGTGTTATGACGAGATGACGTCAGTTGGGCCCCATAAAGGAGATTTCCTCCTTATTGAGATTTCAGACTTCACAATCTTGAAATGAAAGTGTTTCCTATCTTCAGGATCCACGAAACGTCGAACCCCGACTTCTCAGATTTTCGACACGCGTCCCAAATGGATGGACGATTCAGATCAAACCTCAAACTTTGCCAACTGCAAAGTCAAAACGCTCACTTATGTGAGTCCCGATGGTCGAATCTCCGATTTGGATGATCACGCAACACGTGTCCTTCCTGAGATCCATGGCTGTGATCCTTTTACTATTTCAAGACTCAAAAAGTCTCTAACTCTTGGTCTCTAGACTTCTTAAATGACGATGGCTCTCGATTCCTGCCATGTGTCCCAACAGATGGACGGTTCTGACTTGTTTCAGGGTTTTCACTATGGATTTACCTGCTCTCTTTTCCTCGAGACATTCGAAATCCTAATTTCTGAATTCCCAAGTCTCTGCCACGTGTCCTCCAACCAATGGACGGTCCAGATCAAATCTCGGGACTTCACCAGATGCAAATTCAAAAGTGCTCACCTATGTGAGTCCCAGAGTATGGATCTTCGAATTGGATGATCGTGTGACACACGTCCTTCCTCAAACGGACAGCTTAGATCAAATTCGTTGTTTCAGGGCATTTGATGTCAAGTGTCCTGACTTCTCATCCTCAGGACCTCCGATATCCCGATTGTCGATATCCCGATGTCACTCCTCTCATCGGGACTTTCACCCTCCTATTCACGAAGTTAAACCTCGTGCAGCTCTTGATCGATCTGATGATTGTCGAGTTCTTCGGCTAAGATATGACAGTTCAGACCTTATTTGCCCTGGGCACTTCTCCTGCTCCTTGCTGGACGTAGGAAAACTTCAGTGGTCCAGATCTTCTGACTGGATCTAACGGCGACTATGCTCCTCCCGAGCTTTAGCGCTTTCTTCTAATGCTTGGAAGATTTCCAAAATCCAAAGGCCTCAACCTTTTCTCCCTTTCTTATCTGCAAACTCTTTGACCTGAGTCCTCCCATGCGTATATGACAACGATGTCCCTCTTAAGCTTTGGGAACTCTGAAATCTTCAAAGAGTTCTACGGTTTCTGCACTCCTTGCAGTTACGCTCTGTGCACCTAAATCACTACTCCTACTGATCGTTTTCTCTCGAATGCTCAAAGGATTCTGACCTCTTCACTCTTGTTGAGTCTTCGCGCACTAAAGTGCTATCTCTTTCGAGCTTCTCCAAATACTCATACCCCTAAGGAAATAAATCCTTCTTGTTTCTCCCTCAGATGGAGAATTGGGATGCCCTCTTGACTATCCTTTTCTCAAGCAACCTCTTGCTAAATATGCAGGGTGTTCAACAATCCTTCTAAGATCCCTCAGTGGGTTCTTCCTCAAAAATACAAAACTCAAGTGAGTTCTCTTCTTGTTCCTGTCTGCACACTGTCTCAATGCCCTCCTGGGAGAGTTACATAGAACTCACAGCAGGGTTCTTCTCAATGCATCACTATGCATGTGCTCAATGCCCACTTGGAAGAGCTTCACAGAACTCCTTAGAGATTCTGTCTGCAACTATATTCTTCTCCACATCCTTGCCTCTTGAGGTATTCAACAACCTCACAGGTCTTCTCCTAAGTTGTTGATTTCAAATTCTATGCTCACCTGGCACGCCTTTGTCTGACTCCGCAGAGTTCAGAAATGCACCATGTGTTCATGGCTATTAGAACTTGCAGTGTTCTGTCACACCCTCCTAGTGTGAAGCCTAAAAGACCTCTCAATATTGGAAAAAGACAACACCCTACAAATGCAAACCTACATCATACATCTACAACATAAAAGAAAACTCAAAGACATTCATTCAACACAAGAGTGTGCAGGAAAAACTGTTGTTTATATATTAAATGGAAAATGCTTGTTTGTACAAGGTGTTCCTGAGCACGGCCTGTAACAAGGTCTCGGCTCCTTCTCTTCTTCTCTCTACCCACAGACTCTCTTCTCATTCTACTAACTCCTCTCTTTTAAAATGAGATCCCCCCTTGACCTTTTAGATGGGGGGGCTCTTAGAGCTCTTCCCTCCAATATACCTACCCTATTCAATTACATTGAATGGGCTGTCTAGTCTACAAATTGGATATATATTTTAGCCTTATAAATATTAAAGGCCTACCTACTCTAATTCCTACACAAAGGCACAGCTCCATGGCTCAACAACCTACAACATTAATTACATTCAAATTCAAAACTGAGGATGAAGGCTACGCCTCTCTTCATCCTTGAATGCATGCGCACTAACGCAGTTGGCTGGCTGGCTGACTAGCATGGAGAGATGCTTTTGTATCATACTCCTTAGCTGCAAAATCATGAGCTCCTGCTCATGAGCTTCCCATCTTAGCTGTTGAAATCCTCTTGGATCCCAAATCATCCTCTGGAGCTGTTCATCCACTCCATCTCCCTGATGCTGTTGTTGCTGCGATAATGTTGCCTTTATGCCCAACTTCTCCTTGCTGGAAGTCTCTGCTGACTCTACCATTAGTCTTCTCATTTCTTCTATCACCTCATATAGCTATTGAATTAGCTGGCCCTATTTATGCAGTCTCCCCAGTTACAATTTTTTTCTGCAAATGGGCAGATCACTGTGATCTCCCATGCCTTCTTCTTCATCTGCTTCCAACCTTACCTATTGGATGTGCATGCCCTACACTATTAACCTTGTCTCCAGGGATTCAATTTGTTCATACAGACTAGAAAAGATAATGTTGTCTACCTCTTCTTCTTCTTCTTCTGCAAACTCCCAGGTTGCAGTCCTTTCAGTCTCCTAGCTGAAAATATTGAGCCATTCCTCAGAATGCTCATCATTTTCTTCTACTTCTTCTGCTATCAGCTTCAGTGTTGCATCTTTCTCAACTTCCTGTCTGAAAGAATTGAGACATTCCTCAGAATGCTCATCTTCTTCTTCTTCTGCTTGGGTAGCTTCCAAAGTCTGCTCCAATTCTTCTTTGACAATCTCAGTTGGTTGTCCTTCTTCAGCTGTTGCTGCATCTACAACACAGTTTTCTACCTCCTCTTGGGAAAATGGTAGGAATATTTCGATTCCCCCAATCATCCGAAGATTTCTCATATCTTTCTCCTTTGTCAGCTGCACCTATTGATCCAAACTCACCTATGAGTTTATGATATTCTCAGATAGTCTCATCTGTTCATCCCTGCCCACCTGGCAATATGGGATTTTCTTGTTTCCCTCCTGACAGTCCATGGAATCAACTGATTCCATCTTTGTTCCCTTTCCCACCTGGAAAACTGGAAACCTTTCACTGTCCTCCTAGTAGTCTTTGAGATCCCGCAATGACCTCATTTCATTGCTCAGCTGGCAATTTGAAAATCCTTGGTTGTCTTCCTGACAGTCCATGAGATCTTTAGCTGATCTCAACTCCTTGCCCACCTGGAAATTTGGAATTTCCTCTCTACCCTCCTGGTAGTTCTTGAGATCTCCAGCTGATCCCATTTCATTCTCTTCAGCGAGAATTTTCCCAGTCTCTAGTTCACATATCTAACCCATCTCCTCAAGTCCGTCGAGGTTTTCAGCATGCCTCAACCATCCTCTTAACAACCCACGCTGTCTTCTAGCCATCAACTCATTTACTGGCCATTTTACCCTTGTCTTCATGGGCCATTCATATACCCATCTTGACCTGGTATTATGTTGCATCCATAGTTTAAGCTCTTCCATTCTTACCCTGATGTCGGCAAGTTCTTTCCCCTTTTCGGCTGTGCTCCTTAGCTCTGGGCTTTTCCTTTCAGCACACCTATGCCCTTCAGTAGCCATGTTTTTTTCCCTGTCTGCCCTCTTAGAAAATTTTTTGCTCACTCCTGCACCCCGAGTGTCTCAGCTTCTCCTCCAGTCCTCCTGACTATCTTCTAGATTATTGCCTACCTGCAAACAACCATCACAGAGTCTCCAACACTCTGTCTTGTTTTTCTCTAATACCTACCTGACATAGTGTATCAAAGTGATCTTTATATCGTATGCCTCCCTCACCTAAAATATACAGACAAGAATTAGGCTCTAATACCATAACCTGATACAGTGTATCAGAGTGCTCTTTATCTCTTATGCCTCCCTCGCTTTAAATATACAGACAAGAATCAGGCTCTGATACCATAACCTGACACAGTGTACCAGAGTGCTCTTTATCTCTTATTCCTCCCTCACCTAAAATATACAGACAAGAATCAGGCTCTGATACAAAACCTAACGTAGATGCACCCTCTACCTTGGCAAAGGCCTCTGTGCTGACCTCCCAGTCTTAAGGATCGTTCTAATTTTACCCTCGAGCCAGAGTGGCTCCTTCAATTCTCCACTGGAATCTCCTTTAAAATTCACCCACAGGTCTTTTCTTCTCCTCGCATCCTCTAGGCCAATCATTGTTCTCTTCATGACAGGAAAATGGAATTTCAGGTTTCGAGGTTTCGAAATCCCGATGTCACAACTCCTTGTTTCCCGATTTCCTGATCTCCGATATCCCGTGATGCTTCCCTTCCACTAGTCCCCTGGGCTAGACTTTTGGGTCCATATGACCTCCCTTCATATGAAAACAGTATTATCTCCTTTCACGATTCCAGGCTTTCAGATGTCGAAATGTATTGGACCTCTTGTCCTCAAGATCCCCGATCCTTCGATTCCCGATATGCTTTCACTAGGAACCCCTTTTCGACGTAAACACGATCAATGATCATGATCATCTACTAAACCAATGCCTCCGGATCTCCCTCGGGACTTTGAGGTTTCAAATGTTGAAATGAATTTGTCCTCGATCCTTTCGATCTCCTGATATGACTTCCTTTTCGAGACTTTTCCCGAAAGTCAAGATTGTTGCCATGCGTCCTCAAGGATGGACGATCCTCATCACTTCTCAATTATGGGAAAAAAATGCCTTGGCTTCTTTCCCATAGGAATCCCAAAATTCTAATTCTCGACCTCCCGTTATGACGAGATGACATCAGCTGGGGCCCATAACGGAGCTTTCCTCCTTATCAGGATTTCAGACTTTGCAATCCCGAAATGCAAGTGTTTCCTGTCTTCAGGATCCATGAAACATCGAACCCCGACTTCTCTAATTTTTGACATGCCTCCCAAATGGATGGATGGTTTAGATCAATCCTCGGACTTCCCCAACTGCAAAGTCAAAACACTCACTTATGTGAGTCCCGATGGTCGAATCTTCGATTTGGATGATCACGTGACACGTGTCCTTCCTGAGATCCATGGTTGTGATCCTTTCATTGTTTTGGGACTCAAAAGGTCTCGGACTCTTGGTCTCTAGACTTCTGAAATGTCGATGGCTCTTGATTCCTGCCATGTGTCCCAACAGATGGATGGTTCTGACTTGTTTCAGGGTTTTCAATATGGATTTACCCACTCTCTTGTCCTTGAGACTTTCAAAATCCTGATTTCCAAATTCCCAAGTCTCCGCCACGTGTCCACCAACCGATGGACAATCCATATCAAATCTCAGGACTTCACCAGATGCGAAGTCAAAAGTGCTCACCTATCTGAGTCCTGATGTCCGGATCTCCGAACTGGATGATCACATGACACACATCCTTCCTTAAACGGATGGCTTAGATCAAATTCGTTGTTTCAGGACTTTTGATGTCAAGTGTCCCAACTTCTTATCCTCAGGACCTCCGATATCCCAATTGTCGATATCCCAATGTCACTCCTCTCATTAGGACATTCACCCTCCTATTCATGAATTTAAACCTCGTGCAGCTCTCGACCGATCTGACGACTGTCGGGTTCTTCGACTAAGATCTGACGATTCAGACCTTATCTTCCCTGGGCGCTTCCCCTACTCCTTGTTGGATGTAGGAAAAATTCAGTGGTCCAGATCTTCTAACTGGATCTAACGACAACTGTTCTCCTCCCAATATTTAGCGCTTTCTTCCAATGCTTGGAAGATTTCCAAAAGCCAAAGGCCTCAACCTTTGCTCTCTTTCTTCTCTGTGAACTCTTCGACTTGAGTCCTCCCACATGTATATGACAACGATGTCCCTCCTGATCTTTGGGAACTCTAAACTCTTCAAAGAGTTCTACGGTTTCTACACTCCTTGCAGTTACGCTCTGTGCACCTAAAGCACTACTCCTACTGAGATTTTTCTCTCAAATCCTCAAAGGATTCTGACGTCTACACTCCTGCAGAGTCTTCACGCACTAAAGTGCTATCTCTTCTGAGCTTCTCCAAATACTAAGACCCATAAGGAAATAAATACTTCTTCTTTCTCCCTCAGATGGAGAATTGGGATGCCCACCTCACTATCGTTTTCTCAAGAAACCTCTTGCTAAATATGCAGGGTGTTCAACAACCCTGCTAATATCCCACAATGGATTCTTCCTCCAAAATACAGAACTCAATCGAGTTCTCTTCTTGTGCCTGTGTGCACACTGTCTCAATTCCCTCCTGGCAGAGTTACACAGAACTCACAAAGAAGTTCTTCTCAATGCATCACTATGCATGTGCTCAATGCCCACTTGGAAGAGCTTCACAGAACTCCTCAAAGATTCTATCTGCAACTGTATTCTTCTCCACAACCTTGCCTCCTAAGGTCTTCAGCAACCTCACAGGTCTTCTCCTAAGTTGTTGATTTCAACTTATGTGCTCACCTGGCACACCTCTGTCTGACTCCATAGAGTTCAGAAATGCATAGTGTGTGCACGGCTATCAGAACCACCCGCAGTGTTCTGTCACACCCTCTTGGTGTGAAGCCTCAAAGACCTCTCAAGCTTGGAATCAAATAACACCATGCAAATGCAAACCTACAACATACATCTACAGCATAAAATAACACTCACGGACATTCATTCAACACAAGAGTGTGTAGGAAAAACTGTTGTTTATATATTAAATGGAAAATGCTTGTCTGTACAAGGTGTTCCTGAGCACGGCCTGTAACAAGGTCTCGGCTCCCTCTCTTCTTCTCTCTACCCGCAGAATCTCTTCTCATTATACTAACTCCTCTCTTTTAAAATGAGATCCCCCCTTGATCTTTTACATGAGGGGGCTCTTAGAGCTCTTCCCTCTAATCTACCTACCCTATTCAATTACATTGAATGGGCTATCTAGTCCACAAATCGGATCTAGATTTTAGCCTTACAAACATTAAAGGCCTACCTACTCTAATACCTGCACAAATGCACGGCTCCATGGCTCAATATCCTACAACATTAATTACATTCAAATTCAAAATTTAAGATGAAGGTTGCGCCTCTCTTCATCCTTGAATGCATGCGTGCTGACGCGGCTGGCTGGCTGGCTGACTGGCATGGAGAGATGCTCCTGCATCACAGTTCGATAAGACGACATATGTGTATCATTATGGCATGATGAAAGTTGAATATGAATGTCAAGTTGAAACCAATTGGGTGAGGAAAATGGAAAATAATGGTTCAAGAAACTACAATTTTTTAAGTGTTCTTTCAAGGAAAGGATAAATTAGTTTGGTCCAGAAATTGAGGAATGCTAAAATTTAATATCAACA
>ML809268.1:67716-81184 GCA_009831015.1 Picea engelmannii | reverse complement strand
AAAGGATGGAGGCCTGTAAAAACTATAAAATATGCTTGGATTTTGAATGCATACATGTGATGTAATAGAATATTATGGATTTGTTGGTTATGAGCTAATAACCAAAGAAATAAAAAGTATGACATTGTTATAGGAATGAATTTCAATAAATCTGGTCATGTATGAGGCCATGACATGGATGGATACAGAAAGGATTTAGTTCCACACAAGAATCCAAGGAAAACATCCCACTTTAAATAAGGTTTGGACTGCAACCTTTTTTCTATCACTAAAGAGCACCATAGAATTTTATTCTTGGTGTAGTGTTCATGTTGAAAAGGAAGACATCCAAATAGTTGAGCAAGAAATAGGAAGTGTATGGATGATGTGTTGGGAAATTGTCCAGACCTTCCATTTCACCATGGTGGGATACATGAATTAGATAAATTTCATCATGAAATAAATACAAAGGTGCATTGAATAGATATACATGAAGAGTTTCACTCATGCATAGTTTTTAAGTGGTAGAATTACACTTATGCATGATAAAATTGTTATGCTTGAATGCATTTGTGGAATGTAGTTTTTTGAATGCTTGTATATATGGTATTAATGGGAAATGATTATGATAATATATGAAATGATGTAACTACTACTAACTCATGGATTTGAGAATGTTTTAGGGGTTGTCAGGCATTGCAACAAGAAAGTTTCAAGTCAATAATAGAGTAATTATTTTTTTAGGAAATAGAGTAATACAAATAATAATGTTGAAATAATGAAAAACCTAATGGCTAGAAATTAATTCTACTTAATAAATGGTTTGATATTTATGATTGAATTATTAAGTGTGGACAATTCTGAAAATTAGTTTGTGAGCCTTGTAAGTATTACAATAGAATTTTATGGTACATGAAATACTAATAATTTGTTGGCTAAATGCAAGATGGAAAAATTGAAATAAAAGTGGTCTCGAGTATGGTGTTGCAAAAATACATAAGAGAGACTTCATCCTATTATTGAAAGAACCAAAAAATTATGAGATGGAATCTCATATAGGAATAAAATTTGAATATGCTTATGAAATGTATTTGAATTTATACATGAAATTGGTATGATATTCTCTCATGATGACTATATGTGTGTGATATATATGATATGATGGTTATTGAAGCTGGGATGCTTAGGAAGATTGGATACGATTGGGACATCGGAGCCTTAAATTGTAGGTCCTTGGTGGGGGTGTGGTAACGAGTTGGTTCTCTCCTTGTGTGTGAAATCCTTGGAAATATGGATCCCTGAAGGACTGTGTAGTAGTGAAAGGATGCTTGAGCCCGGAAGGATGAGTGTAGCAAGGAGGAGGAAACTCAATAATTCCACAGTGAGAAAAAATATTTCCGGAAGCATATATATGGAGTAAAGCAAATGACTTCTAGTTAAAGTATGAATACATAAGTTTGGTGCTTGAAAATAAGAGCACCAAGAAGATAGCAAACTTCAATAGCAAAGGCATGGAGATTTTTAAAGAATTTTGAATGTACAAGTATATATTGTATTAAGGATAGTGCATAAATATGGGGGAGGGAAATGTTATACCCAAGGTTGATCCCTAGTTGTAATTGTACAAATATTTTATAGGATATTGAGCTAGTATATTATAGGCCAGAGTGTTTGTGTGATTATTAGACTGAAGAACCTAGATGTCAAAGTCTAGTGAGCCTATTATTAAAATATGTAAAAACTCATACTATTAATAAAATACATCACTATTGAAGACCGACCCAACAAAAGAGATGGGGGGGTAAACTCCGGTTGAAATGGAAAGGGGGGATAAGAGTCTAGGAAAGGGGTAAGCTAAGGGGGCTTAAGCCCAATGCAATATTATATTAATATTCCTTAAAGCTAAATTTATGGATAAGAATATATAATAAGTTTCTTAAGTGGGGAAAAGTCAATTCCTTGAGTGTCGTCTGTCATAAAAGGAACATGCATATATAAGAGAGAGATTTATTTTAATTAGAATCAATCATTCATTCGTCATATGTATCGGGGAAGTGGAATATACAACCATACTTATACGTGGGACATGTTTCTAGCTAGTGACTGGAAGAAGTGGGTTATTAGGCCTTTGGTTGAAGAAGTGGGTTTTCATCTCCGTGGTCAAAGAAGTGGGTTGTTAGGCCTATGGTCAAATAAGAGGGTTTTTATAATTGTGGGAATTCTCTCCATGTCAGAGACTTGTTGGGAATTAATTCCCAAGGTGCCAATATGCAGTTATAGGGCTATGAGACTCCACGTATGACTTATTTTTTAAGCCTCGAAAGGGAAGTGGGGAAACTAAAGGACTATTGAGAAGATAAGGGGCACACTTCCTTGGGTGGGACATGCATGTGGGGGATGAGGGAATGTAGGTTGGATTTTATAGTTGGGACCTAATTTTGAGAAATTTTGTTGTTTGGATTACCTTATACTAGCTTAGAACTTCCTTTCCCCTGATATTATGAGCAGTCTGGTCTATGGATGGGAGTAATGTGGAAGTTCTGCATGGAGTTGGTATTTAATTCACAAAAGATTATTGTCTCTATGTGTTTATGTAAATGGTATGTTATGAATTATAATGGTCTGATATGAAATTTATGTTATTTATATGTATGAATTATTGTTGTTTCATATTATTATTATTCCTCTTAACTTTGTTCATATGCAGAACATATTAGTAAATTTAATGGTATCATAATTGAAAATTTTGATGTGTCATTATTGAGCAGGGAGTTGGGGATGTTATAGATATAGATTTATAAAACTCCCTAAAATGTAAGTGGGAGGTGTCATCTAGCTCCCTTTTGACCTCCTCGGGGTGTGATCCTTATCTTTTGTGTCTATGTGTATCAATCCAGGGTATTACTCCTTTAGGGGGTTTATGGTTTTCTAGTTCCAAAGACCCATGGCCTTCTAAAGTAGGTAGGAAGTCGAAATTGAAACTTTGCCCATCAAAATTGCATTGTGAAGTATCTCAAGGTCGACAACGACTCATTTCGAGGGTTCATAGAGTAAGATAAATCCACAAATTGAATCCACAATGAATATCATGTCAGTTAATATGTGAGTCTTGGGGCGAAGGTGTTACACATCGAAATTACTCACTTCGATAGTGTCGCAAGTGTCGTCATTATAAGTGTTGCAAGTGTCGCATTTTGCTCACAAGTGTCGCAAGTGTCAAAGAAAGCATACTACCATGATGCCTAAGTCGTGCCTATAATGACATGATAAGGACACGTGAAACACCTCAAACATTTGTTGTGGAAGAAGATAAATGAGCCAATAGGCTCATGAACCTTTTGCCATCTGAAAACACTCAAAAAACTAAGTTTTTGGAGGGGAGCGCTCCCCTATACCTCTTCTGGGAGTGCTGGCACTCCCCCTTACACTGTCTGGGAGCGCTATAAAGCTCTTTTGGCCCTTCTGGAGGATCTCTATTGATTTTGGGAGTGCTAGCACCCCCCTTAAGCTTACTAGGGAGCGCTACAATTCTCTGATGGCCCTTTTGAGGGAGCGTTGCCTATTCTGGGCAGTAGTTAAGTTGTTGATATGAATGGGGGAAGGATCCTTTCATTCTTGGAAGGCAATTGGATTCAAATCCCTGATCCAACCATGATATTAGGGTAGATCCTCAGTTGAAGGAGGAAAATCCTCAACTTCCCCAAGGATATCTCAAGTGGTTAAATCCTCTCCAAGGTTATATAAGCAAGCTTTCTCATGGCGAAAGGGGACAAAAAAGGGAGAATCACACCAAACTTATGATCTCATAAGTGGTGCTGGAACAGAGATATTTTGGAGGCAAGAGACCTATGATCTCATAGGGAGAAATTGGTGAAGCTATCATGATTCAGATTGTGGATCTTTTGAGCAAGGGTTAGACAAGGAGGACTTGGCGAAACTGCTACAATCCATCTACGGCTGTAAGCAATGTTTTGTTCTCATTAATATAATTTTCTTGGCATGTTTCTTTCTAATTCATGTTCAATATCACATGAATTTGTCTCTTTAGTAGATAGACCTATTTCAGACTAATATTGATGGAGTAGGAAGTAGTCGTACTTTGTTTGTCTACATGGCTTATAGAGGAGCGAAAGATTGGAGCTCAACTCAGAGCATGCAGGGAAAAACACTGGTAAAAGGTACTTCTTTTCTCCTTCCTCCTCACACAATAGTCCACCTAGATCTAAAAGGAATTCAGTGACCATGATAAGAACTTTCTGTCTTAGAGTTAAGAGTCTAGCTCTTTGAGGAGATCTACCTATCCACAGGGAGATTTTCCTTCAACAGAAATTGACGACTCCATTGGGGAAAATCGAATCAAAATTTTTGGTTTTCATTGTTCCTCATAGACCTTGTATTAACCTTTGATTGTTCTTAGGCCTTTTTCACCCCTTTATATTTAATTGCACTTGCTGATTGACTCTTTACCCCATCACACTCAGCTTGGTTGAAAACATTCCATTGAAATTTTGGGTTTTTTGGACTTTTTCTGAGCTTTAGGACTCCAGCGCTCCTCTGCCTTGTTAGAAGAGTGCCAGAGCTCCTTTAAGATACTGGAAAGAGTGTTATAACACCCTAGTGTCCCTTATACCAGAGCGCCAACCCCTTTTTGCATAAAATCTCTTCAAAAATTGTAATTTTTGGAGGTCTAAACCCTATTTTTTCACTTGCTGAGCTTCTTTGAGATTCAGTGATTCTTCCTTTGACCTTTGACATGCTTTCTCCTGAGAAGTAAACACCTTATTGTTCAGATTTTATGCCCTTTTCCCTCATTTTTTTAGTTTTTTCTGTTGAGAGCTTGAAATCAACCCGTTGTTTTTTCTCTCCTATCCAACTGAGCGAGAACTCTAGTGAAGGACATCTGAAGTTTGTGACTTTTCTCACTTGGCTTTTTTTGAGGTCATTGTTCTTCGAACACCTCATTTTTGTGTGAATTGTTTGATTTTTCTTTGTTATTTTTGTTCTTTGTTTGCTCCTTGTTTCGATCACATAAAGAGGGTGTGTGTTGTGTGTGGGAAATATGAAACTCCTTGATCTAAAAAGGTAGTTGATAGAAGATGTTTTTGAATTGAATTAGTCAATATTCGCATACAAACAAAAAAGATACATTTTAGTGCTTGATTTTCATATTAGAAGGCGTTTTTGAAAATGTTTTAGCATTGCATTGGATTCAATTGAGAACCAATTGTTTGAGGATTTTTCATATTAGTGTTTGAAAGTGAAAACGACTCCTTCTCTTTCCCTTAAATAGGTGTTCATTGAAAAGAAACATCTACTTATCATATTTCATGCGTCTTTTTGGGAATTGAGTCCTCATTCCATCAGTTTCACTTTCGTACACCCTTTGAGTAAAGAACAACTATAAAATGAATGCTAATTAAAAACTATCTAGAACATTTTTGTTTTTAGGATCTTCCACCAACAGTAGACTAGGGTTAGCACTTTGGATTAGGCTGTGAGTACAACTCTCCAAAGTTTTCAAAAAAAACATTAGCATCCTGAGATAGGGAGAGCCAAATCCAATTGTCGTATTTTTTTTTTGGGATCCCCCTCTCACACTGGGGTTACGCACGAGGTCACATTCGGGTGAATTACGAATATTATCCCTCCGTGGTTCAATTGTTTGTAGTGGTCAGATCGTATATTGGGGGTCACTTGGAGGTATACCCATGATTATGTGTGGGATCCTTTAGGTTTGATTTCAGACTTGTTATCCTGCCCATATGTTCCAGATCGGACTGTCGACTGTACCCACCCAGGGGCTCACTGAGAATTGGTATCTTTAGTTGCCATAATCTTTAGGTACTTACACAAGGTGATGGTGAAGGGAAGTCTCACTGTACCTGGAACAAACATTGGTCAAACTCACTTGGGCTCCTTGTAGGGTAAATCCAGAATTACTGCGTGGAAGATTGCACCAAGGCCTAAGTCCGTTAAGAAGGTCTCCATTCTAACTATTCCACCATATCCTAGCCCCTTCTTGACTTGATCACGCGACGTTGGATTTCATCACCAACTAGTACGGTCATCGAGAGAAGTTTTGTCTGCTTGGTTGATTCCTAGATTTAATTAGTGCATGTTGTTTCTTTTCCTTAGTTGGCCCTATATTTTCAGGGTGTTCTATTATTCTCCACAATTGATCCCATAGATGATAAAGGTCTTCACCGAATGTGTAGGATGCAAGGGTTGCTTCCAGAAGGATATCAACCCTTACCTCCTAACCCTCCAGAAGACAACTACCGTAGAGAGGTAGAAAATTTTTCTGATGCCGGAAGTGCTATTGCTCCCCTGTTAGATAACTTAGAAGACGCTTTGGTCATGGTTGAAAATCCCACCACACCTGTGTCGGTAACTCCTCTCGAACCACTTTTGGTTCATTTAGACTCCCTTGGGAACATCATAGACGAAGAAGTCCCACAATTACCAGAGAGGATCTTTACCAAAACATATATGGGATCCATGGAACCACTCTTTGGTGACGAGTACAGGACTCCTCTTCGTCCTAGCACTGCAGTAGAAATCAATACCACATCTGCTCGTTCTGTATGGAGGACTTTATCGGGACACAATCTCTATGAACATTTCGAATCTATTCGACAACCCTTTCATCCTCATGACCCTCCTAGTGAAACAAGACCATCCAGTGAAACAATGAATCACCCAGTCGATCAGGTTATTCACCCTACTGCTACACCAACACAAGTCCATCCTAATTTTGGACTCATCACCGCTACTCATCCCCAAAGCACTTCAATATCTACCCTTGTTTCTACAAGCTTTTACTCTACAGCTCCGCATGTTCCACATGATCCTGCTGGGACATCTTCTCACCCAAGAACATAGACCTCTGCTGGTCAAGCACAACCAGCTGGAGGGAAACAACCATCCAACATACCTTTCCCTCCTGGAGGACTACCTTTCCATAGTGTGCCTAACCCCCTCAAGGGACAGTCCCCTTTTCATTCTCCTCCTGGAGGGAAACCTCCATTTTCCTGTCAAATCCCGGTTGTAAATACACTGCTAGCAGGGGGGCAACCCTCATTTTATAGAAACCCTTCACAACCCTAGGGAGTATCTTCAGGAGACACTTTTACTCAACCCCACATTGTGGGGAACTTGTATAATAACCCACTTGGAGGAGCATCCAATCCTGTCCCTCCCGAAACATCTTACAGGAAGTCTTATCTGGGCGACATCCAGAACACCACCTGGAGTTCTCCAAGACCACAATATTATCCTCCTCATCGGCCTCATGTGTATCCACCTCTGGGATATACTCCTTACTATTCTTAAGGACAAAATGTTTATCCTCCTCACGGGAAAATAAATCACCTGGCCTATAATGTTCAAAACCCATAGGGTTATGCCCATGTTCCTCATGTACCATCGAATCCTTCTTATCCTAGCCATCAACAACCGTATGTAAGAGGACCTACTGGTTACAACTATCCATCTAACCCAGCCTATGGTCGTACTGGTGTTCCTATGCCATACCAGTATCATTCGCACATTAACTGACAACTTCCTTTCCTTGTGACTCTGGATCTCCCAGACTTGTCTCGGTTAACTAATGATCCTATTTCTCATTCACTGGTTTCACCAATTATTCCAGCTAAACTTCCTTCTGATATCCCAAAATTTGACGGAAACCCTGGCAAAGATCCAAACAACCATGTGATGACTTTCCATTTGTGGTGTCCATCAAACTCCCTCATGGATGATTCTGTACGTTTGCATCTTTTCTAGCGAATGCTTACTGGTTCGGCAGCAAAGTGGTATATTGAACTACCACGTGCTTCTTTTCATGATTTCAATTCCCTTGCCATGTCTTTCGTCACGCACTTTCAACTGCCTATTTGCTACAATACAGGTACAAAACTCTTGACCTCCCTTCGTCAAACTAACTCTGTGCATATCTCTGACCATATTCATGAGTGGAGGTGATGACGAAGGATGATCAAGGCATTCATTCCTGGCATGTTCTTAGCATAATGGTTTACTAAATCATTGTTACCCAAGATCGATTGCGATGTCGCTATGGGTGGTGCGGTCACAAAGGAACAAGCCATTGCTCGGGCTCAGTATTTATATTTGGTTTATTCCCAATCTGGTACTTTGTATGATTTGCTTCCGAATGCTGCTCGAGATAATACCGGTCCTTCTAAGCCATCATCCTCATCTCATGCGGATGGTGTTGTCGGTTTTGTCAAAACTCAATCTCTTTCCAAATCAACTACACCCTCCTCTACCTCCCCCCAAAATCATATCTCTGAGGTGAATGCAGTTCAATCTGCCCCTTCACAACAATTTGGAGGTAAGAAGAAGACAAAGAATAAATCAAAAAATAATAATGAACAACCCAAAAATCAAACACCTGCTACCGAAAAGAAACCACACCGGAAACTGAAATTTGTGTGTATCATTTGTGGTGATGATCACTACACTCGAGATTGTCCACTTCACAATGATGTCGCCAAAATTTTCCAAGGGAAGTCACAACCCATTGTGCTTACTAAACCTTTTCCACAACAACAATCCATGGTTTCTCAAACCCCCTCTCCTGGGAGTAGTTCTAGAGACCCTAATAATTAGGCCTCGTCGAGTGCACATATTTATATGTTTAATGGGATCAATTTGACCACTTTCTCTAAGACATATGACACACCAGGTAACCCTAAAAAAGAAAAAGACACTAACGGTGTCATCCCTTTACCGGATCCATCATCATCCTTCGTTAGCCTTCCATCGGTTAATCCTCCATATGGACCCCTCTAGATTGAGAAACCCACATTTGAATCTATCTTACACCCTCCTAAGAGCACGATCCATAAAGCTACCTTTAATCCTAGTTCATGTGCCGCCCAAAACTACAACATTGTTGAAGATTTGGCTCAAGAACTGTGTGCTATGTCTGCATTAGAAGTTCTACAGCACTGCCCTAGTCAATGTAGAACTCTCTTGACCTCTCTTGGCGTTGTTGATCCTGAGTCATCCAATCAGATCATGTTTAACCTGAATAATTATGCATCTCGATTGTCCCACCAACTTTCTTTCCAAGTTGATGTTGTTGTTCACAATCAAAAAATCCATCGAACTATTCTGGATGAGGGAGCCTCAACTTGTGTCATGTCTTTAGTGTGTTGGAAAGGTTTAAAATCACCAACACTCAACAAATCCCCAATGATGTTACGCGCCTTCGATGGGAAAGTTTTTCATTCCCATGGGCTTTTACAGTCCCTGCCCATCCAATTGGGTGGCAAAACTGTTACTGTTGATGTTGAGGTGGTCAATGCTCCCCTCAATTACAACTTGTTACTTGGAAGAAGTTGGTTTTATGTTATGACTGTTGTTGCCTCATCGGTCTTTCGATGTGTACAATTTCCTCACCAGGGAAAAATTGTCACTGTTGATCAGTTGGATTTCTGTACGACTGATGCTCGCGCTCCCGCTACCAACAATATTCATTTCTTGGGAGACCACAAGATCATGTATGAAAGCGTTGGTGTTGGCTTACTGAAAGATTCTAGCCTCATGGGTACCTTCCCTACACACTTCCACTGACTACACATCATATTGCCAGCGTCGATATGATTTTGACTATGGCTTATCAATCTTTGGAGTCATCTAACCCTTGGATTGTACCTCATCCGTTGGGATTCGATGCACTAAGTGACACCATGCCACTTAGTCGAGCTGAAACATCATACGTTTCTACCCAATCCGCTTCTACCTCGTCATATGCCCAACATCTATTGGCACTTGACAGTTCCTCAATACAATCACTATTGAGTTCCTTGTCATCTACGATCGATGATATTTCCCCAATTTTTCCTTCGGATGAATCTATTCTGGAGATGTTTCTCATAGACAAGTTAGCTTAGGATAATAACTGTCACCGATCCTCTTTTCTTCCCCCTCGTGAAGAAATTCAGGCAGATATATAGTCTATCTCCCCTCTTGGTGTTGATCTTTCATCATCTCCCATGCTTTCAACTTCCGATGATTTGGATCCGGTATTGGACATGGTGATTTTTTCGGTGGGATTATTGGAGCCTGATCTCCTTACTCCTATCGCGGTCTTCGATATGTGTTCCTTCTCGAGTGATTATCTTCCATCTAGCGAAGATCTCCTGGAGGCCATGACCATGTTTTATCCATTGACATGGAACCCTTCCAGAGCGTTATCCTCTTGGAAGCCATGATCCGGACGAAACCACGAGCATAGTTTCTCTTCTCTGTGGAAATCTCATTAAAAAATGAAACAATGGTCCTGAGCATAGTTCTTTTATGTTTCAAGCTCGTTAAAAAATAAAACAATCACCTCTCTTACACCTTGTTTTCATCCACCCTTCTCTGTTTTCTCATCTACTGGAGAACTTGGTGATGACCTCAGAGTCGGTGAATGAATTAAAGCTTGGAGGGCATGTCTCCATCCTTTAATGATCTTTCTAGAGTTAAGCCACTAGCTTTTAATCTGGGGGCATACTGAGCTTAGTCTTTGTTCTTTCTCGTGTTCGTAAATACATGAAAATGAATCCGAGTAGACTTTTATCTCTTTTTCGGACCTATATGGATACACGAAAAAGAAACCCCTAGAGTCTCCTTTAAGCTCTTTTCAAACTCTCTAAACATGAAAAGATTGCCGAGTGATCTTGCTTCCTTTTCCACTCATTAAATGGTTTGAAAGGGCATCTTTCGAGTGATAATTTATCTCTTTTTCGGCCTCGTGAGACTAACATTACAAAAAAGGACAACATTGGAGTCACCTTTAAGTTATTTCCAGACTCTCTAAAGATGAAAATATTACCGAGCAACCTTGTTCTCTTCACACTCGTTAAAGTATTTGAAGAAAATGTCTGTTGAGTGATAGTTTATCTCTTTTTCGTTCTCGTCAGACTACTTTACGAAAAAGGAACTGAGAGAGTTCTCTTTTAAGTGTTTTTCTAGACTCTATAATCATGAAAAACATTCGAGTTTTCTGTCTTTGGACTCGCTAAACAAAGCATCGACAGGCCCATATGGGATCGAACCCTTACTTCTTCCAGTTCGTTAAACAAAGGAAGAGGAACTTACCAAAGGTGAGTTTTATCGAGCATGTGTTATCCTCCTCGACCTCATTAAATTAAAAAGAGGTACTCATGTATCTAGATGGGGGAAAAATTGAAAGAAGCAAGCCAAGAAGTTTTTTTAGAACACTACCAAATAACTCTTCGAGTCACCCTTGAACATGACACTTTGTCTTTTGCATGCATTATAATCTATTGAAGCTCTGCATTGAGCCAATCCTTTGAGTTTCTTTCACTCCTTTAGGTCACCTAACGTAAGTCACAGCATCCACTGCATCATCAAGTTTTGGTCCATGCCATGTTTCTGCTATCGTGCCTCAGTGTTATAGGGAAGTATCCATCTCGTGGGTCAGCCATCACGAATATATTATTTCAATAGCCATGTTATTCCATGTTCATTTGATCTACCAATTACATCTCTATGTCCATTTCATGTCGTTGATGGGTGATACATCAAGGCCCTCCTTCGATGAGCCTATTCCTGTCGACTTCAACACATTATCCAGGAATTAGACTTAGAAACAAGTTAGTACTTTGGGACCTGCATGCCTCAATGGCAGGCCTCCTCACGTCCAACAATAGGTTTACATCATTGACCTCTGATCGGATGATTCCATGGATGTTCGACTCCAGCTCATTCATTCGAATTCGTTGGAATGTACTAGGGTAACTTTGGAATCGTTGACATTAATGGAGATCTCCCTCGCACTTGTTAATGGTTTACATCATTGACCAGTAATCAAGTGGTTTCTGCCATGTTCGACATCAGGACATCTATTCACATGGTTAGATTCGTACTACATCAGAATTGGTAAGAAGACTATGGGTTGAGTGATCACTTTGATATTTACTTTGCTCAGGTTGTGATGGAGTTTATTTTGAACAATGACACATATATTGTTACATAGATCCACTTTGTATTGGTCGTGGCTATGCCTTGTCATATCATAGATCCACTATGTATTCTTCGTGGCTACGATCAGTTTAGGTCATGGGAGTATAGATCCACAGTGTATTTTGAGTGGCTATACCTTTTTATCAATACAATTATGGATCCACAGTATATTTCATGGCGGCCATATCTTCCAAGCCTTGATCACCCAAGCATAGGTATGCCTACCTTGGGTTTGAAACATGTCATAATATTTGTTGGATGTTTGTGTGCATCTTTTGTCAGGTTCTCTGCATCTATACCCTTGCTTGAAAGTCTACAAAGCATTTCAGTTATCAGTTCTCATCTTCTAACTTCATACTTTAGGGGGAAACTTGTTACACATAGAAATTACTCGCTTCGATAGTGTCGCAAGTGTCGTCATTATAAGTGTTGCAAGTGTCACATTTTGCTCACAAGTGTCGCAAGTGTCAAAGAAAGCATACTGCCATGATGCCTATGTCATGCCTATAACGACATGATAAGGACACTTGAAACACCTCAAACATTTTTTGTGGAAGAAGAGAAATGAGTCAACAGACTCATGAACCTTTTGCCATCTGAAAACACTCAAAAAACTATGTTTTTGGAGGGGAGCGCTCCTCTATACCTCTTCTAGGAGTGATGGCGCTTCCCCTTACACTAACTGGGAGTGCTTTAATGCTCCTTTGGCCCTTCTGGAAGAGCGCTATTTATTTTGGGAGTGTTGGCGACCCCCTTAAGCTTACTAGGGAGCACTACAACACTCTGATGGCCCTTTTGAGGGAGCACTGCCTATTCTGGGCAGTAGTTAAGTTGTTGAGATGAATGGGGGAAGGATCCTTTCATTCTTGGAAGGCAGTTGGATTCGAATTCCTGATATAGCCATGATCTTAGGGCAGATCCTCAACTAAAGGAGGAAAATCCTCAACTTCCCCAAGGATATCTCAAGTGGTTAAAGCCTCTCCAAGGTTATATAAGCAAGCTTTCTCATGGTGAAAGGGGACAAAAAAGGGAGAATCACACCAAACTTATGATCTCATAAGTGGTGCTGGAACAAAGATATTTTGGAGGCAAGAGACCTATGATCTCATAGGGAGCAATCGGTGAAGTTATCATCATTCAGATCGTGGATATTTTCAGCAAGGGTTAGACAAGGAGGACTTGGCAAAACTGTTGCAATCCGTCTACAACTGTAAGCAATGTTTTGTCCTCATTAATATAATTTGCTTGGTTTGTTTCTTTCTAATTCATGTTCAATCTCACATTAATTTGTCTCTTTAGTAGATAAACTTATTTCGGACTAATCTTGATGGAGTAGGAAGTAGTCATACTTTGTTTGTCTACAGGGATTATCGAGGAGCGAAAGATTGGAGCTCAACTCAGAGCGTGCAGGGACAAACACCGGTAAAAGGTACTTCTTTTCTCCTTCCTCCTCACACACTAGTCCACCTAGATCTAAAAGGAAGTCAGT
>ML809268.1:51118-64306 GCA_009831015.1 Picea engelmannii | reverse complement strand
TTTTTAATATTCTAGGGGATGACCTATTGTGAGTATGTGAGGATATTCATATAACTGGCAAGGTCTTGGGAAACATAAATTCGACATTGATTTCACTCATCCCCAAGTCATATTTCCTTGTGTTCTTTGATGAATTTCATTCTATTGTTGGGGGGTTGAATACCTAGGATTCCTCAATATTTTACCAACAAAACCGCAAGGCATTGATAGATTCAATCTTCAGTCAAGGACCAAAGAAGGTCTCACCCAAGACACCATGAGAACCAAAGAGACCATTTATTCTTGTGTCAGATGAAAAGGGAAAATGCATACAAGGAAACCTCTTGGGAATACATTCATTCATTCATGCATACTGAAACTCAGAGTAATAATCATTATCCATTATGACCAATATGCATTCAACTCATAATACACATAGTAGATTGTAGAGAGAAAATGACTTTATATTATATTCATTAGCTTCCAAAATGCATATAGAGACATACGCATATTGTAATGTTCCCCAAATTTACCAATAAAAAAAAATTGTTAGGGACATTAATTCTCTTTCCCTTCAAACAACATGTTCAAAAGACATAAAGACAAGTCAGTGGGTAATTGTTGTCACTATTTAACTCTCGCAGGATTTATGTTTCCATTTATTCATAAACCTTGTCATAGTTATACAGGTTTTTATTTCAAATTCTAATCATACTATATAGTAGTCATATATATCTAAGGATGGCCTTGCCATAACCTAGACCCTTGAATTCCTTAACATTTCTAACTTAAGTGGGTGTAACATCCCACTCTGGTGCACTGAGCAAACTTATTCTTTGAGGACACTTTCTCGCAAGTGATCCAAATTATTATGCTATTAAAACTTTTGATTTTGATTATGAGGCATTATGAGTTGATGACATGTCATTTTACCGCTTTGACATAGACAAGTGCTATTGACTCAGTTTTACTGAGTGTGCAGGATTTTTGACATCGAGGATGTAGAGGCATCGATGGAACCCCTTGGACTCCAGATCGAGTTAGGGAGTGTACCATTGGTGTTTGATTTCTTTTACTATGATATTAACACATCTTATTAGATGATATGATATGGATATATTCTGACATGATTTGTGAAACAACCCTATCGTTACGTCTACAAGAGAAATAGTAGTGAATTTTTGTTTTACAAAAATAAGACAACAACGACGATTACAACTAGACAACACAACTGGCGGTGAGCACCATGCTCGTAGAATAGGAAAAAAGAACTAAGTCTCCACACACTGGCACCAAGGATACTGGATGACACATGCATTGGACAATGAGGAGGAATGACTACCCACCCGACGCGACATGTCTCGCCTACAAGCTAAGGGACCGTTACCCATCATGACACTTCGACCTTGGAAAACCAGACTAGAACCTTCGGGCATGCTAACCAAATGCATGAAGGCATTCCACCCAGCACCTAATACAACTTCCATCGCTCATCATGCTCACACAACACATACGAACTCCGACCAAGTTCTCATTCGTTGTTATCCAATAGGGTGCGCCATGTTTCTCTCATTAGGAATCATGCCATCCCCAGGTGATAGACACGTCAATAACCTTGGCGCAACAGATCCTATCTGGTCCGAGGACTCTAGATAGACCAACACACTAAGAGCCAAAATAAATGACCAGGATTCTACGCCTATGCACACAACCTCAACAATAGGTCATCAAGACGCAAGGTGTCGTTATTCGATAATAGAAACACGTGCTATTACACGTCTTTGTCAACAACAAAAAACTATTATCGGTTAAGCGAGATGCTTAGGTGTTGAGGAGTGAACTATCAAAAGGTTATCATTATGATGAAGGTGACCCACTCAAGTGACCAAAAAGCATAAAATTTACCATTATTCCAAGAGGTCAAGGGTGATCTAAAAGCACTTAAATGAGTAAACTACCTCTCACTCCAGGAGTTAAGCTTCTAATAAAGTAAATGCCTTCGCTATATAACTTGGAAAGTTGAAGTTAATCCACAAAAACCACCTAGAATAACCATGGAACAATATATAACTATCATTCCCAGTTTAACGTTTAACTCTGTTAATCAACCCTCTTAACAACATTAATCTATGACACTATCCGCTATGTGTAAACATTCTGAAATTATGACACCACCAACACTATTAATTACACTCACTGTCCCATAACACTAAAGGTATTAATACATCATGAGTTGTCTAAAGAATTCCATTCGGTAGCCCTATTCGAGGAACACAGGTTCCTTCACATTGGAAATAATTCTCATATCAGAAGCATCCTTGTGTATTCAATTGCAGCGAGCACACTAGGCAGAAGATAAGGGACATGCTACCATAATAAATGATGCCATAAGGCTGGGTAATTTACATTAATTACTGAATGCTAAGTCCATCAATTTTACTGCCAGGATTTACTGTAGGTAACAAAAATTTCGTGTCAAAATCAAGGTGGTGGGGAAATCGCTTCCCAAGCGTTGTAGGTAAACGTTGTCCCCAAGGAAATTAAGACACCCCAACTCAACTCTTCCTCATTAGCTAGGAAATAAAGGGAAAAAATGTTTCCATAAGGCTGTCTGTCAAAAGGTTTGTTGTCAGGAAGCATTGAGAACACCAACAGGGAAAGAAGCCAATACCCAGTCATAACGCATCTACCGCCAGGTCACCACACATCCACACTATAGTCTACATGCATGGCATTCACACGCTTCTTTTAAAATCATAGCTGAGCCATAAAAGTTTGAGTAACATGAAGGCTAAGACTAAATCAGGAAGGGTAAGGCTGTCACTAAAAGAAAAAAAAACGCTAACAATAAAAAGTGGTAGACCAACATTGCACCTGCTATGAAAAGACTCTACAAAAGACGTTGAGTCCAAATCATGTGGGTGGAATAACTGTTGTCTATGAGGCAACTATCCAAAAATTAAAGGTACTAGGTCTCCATTTACAGGCATAGGGGCGAGGTCAAGACAACCATCAACATACCATCAATCGCTACAAGAAAACGCACTTATCATTCGCTATAGGAAAGCGCGCTACATGAATGGTTGTTTTGTGCTTAATTCCAGTTAAAGTTTGTTGAATCGGTGGAGCCATCCATCTAATTACACAACACACTTTCCTTTGAAATGGGTGCAAAATCTACCTTGTGTTGAAAGTTCACTGACCAGTGATAATAACAGAGTCTCGTTTTATCTATTGTTGTTATTATTTAAAATTCACAAATAATGATAGTTGAATCACGTTTGTCTATTGTTATTTTCATCTTAGAGCTCTTATGCTCCATAAAAAGAAAATATACCAGAATTATAAATGGGCGACACCTGGAAATTATAAATCGCTACTTCAGATATGTTACAAAAGAATTAATTGTTGTAGTGAAGATATACAAATTATAAAATGGTTAATATTGGAGAAGGTACAATTTCTTTTGTGAAATTAGTAATTCAATGTCAGGATGTCTAAGAAAAACACAGTCAAAAATTCGCTCATTAGAAGTATCAATCGCAGCATCAAGGTATCAATCACAATAACAGAATTGCTTTCACTGAATCATAATCCTTGATTTTTAGCATAAAAATGATGCTAAGTTTTATCATTAAATTCGTTGTTAATAAAAGGTAAAATTCACAGTAAATAACAAGAGTTACTCCAATCGCCGAATTATGATAAATTCGTGGTAAAAGACCGGGAAGGCCTGTAAATTCTGTGATAAAAGCGTTGGGGATTTCAGTGAAAAAATAACACTCTTAAAAGTTAGTGATACGACACATTGTGTACAGTGATAAAGAACTCTTCAATTTTAGTGATAAACACGTGCAGATAAATGTTGAAGGACGCTCCTCTACACCGTCAATTTTGCAGAGATACTAATAATCTAACGAACAATTCACTAAGGTTTCTTTTTCTTAAAAATTCCATCCAAAGTCCAGAGTATAAATTTTCCCACTCCATACATTAGAATTTCAGAGAACCGTTAATCGTTGGTCAACAAAATTACAAGCGCAGAGCTAAATTATCCATCAATACATAAACACAGTGTAAATATTTATCCATCGCTCCCAAAATCCCAGTCAAGAATGTAAAAATGCATAGAACAGTAAGAGAAGTGCAAAGATCCCATGGGAATCCATTGAAAGGATCACAGAGACTTTATCCGCCCAAAATAGAGAAATTCCAGCAAGGTATAAAATGCACAGTGGAAAGAAAGGCTATGCCAACGAAAAAAATTACAGGGTTAGTAAAACACGTCAGGGCGGAAGACAACAACTGCCCAGGGAGAACAACAGAGGTAGACAGTTGATGGGTTCATCCTTCACTTCATAATCCTCGCACAGAAAAGCAGGGCGTTGAGATCCATAGGTCTTTTAATGCTAAGGTGACGACCGTAGATCGGGCTCCTCGTCGACTACTCAGGCAAGGACTAAGGAGCTAGGGATGAAAGGAAAAACAACCAATATGGTCACAATCAACACCAAAGAGTGTTCGAGACATGCGAGAAAATGAATGTCATGGGAAGCCAATCAATCAATCATCTAGGCCATACAAATTTTAGTCCTGAATCTAGACAACCAATTACCTACCCCAAAAATAAACATGCAGATCCAAATCATAAATCCTACAACAATCTGCCATATAAACGAAGAAAGTGTACCATTGCCTGATCACCTTCTTTGATTGGACATCCCACACACTCCGTGCAACTCCCACTTACCTACCGATGAGACTTCACCTGTACCTCCCAGCCAATGCTAGGGGTACTCTTCTTCCCCCTTAGCCCCCTGAGCTGCAAAGAGGCCACACACTCTATCCAGAGAATACGACTAGCTCCCAACTCACCTCACAAGGATGAGCTACCACTCCTCATTGAGATGTGTATCCCAACTCCCACAAGTAAAACAGTCAAGTAGATATTTTTGAAGCGTAACATTACGCAAAATAGAAGATCCCCAACTCCCATTACCTCCCTTCATTATATAGAGTTTTGTGGTTCCTTACTTTCCAAAATTCTCTTTTAGTTAAGTTTTTATAATTAATTTTCTAAAACTTTCTCCCCGTACAAGTTTGACCCATCCCCTTCCTTCCTCATAAATTAACTTCTTTAATTAATTAATTATCTTCATTTCCCTTACCCACCTAGAGTGACTCCTAGAATCACTCCTAGGTGTCCCCAAATCTCTTACAGGTTTTAATAATTTCCTTTTTATTAACTTGCTTGTTCAGTTTAAATTAGAAAGCTCTTAAATGGTAGATACTTTTTCTAAGTTTGACTTTCCGCTTTTTCCCTTATGTTTCCCCTTTTTACCCTTTTTTATGTTTACCTCTTTTCCTAGTTTCCTAAATTTTTAGATTTTCCCTCTTTCACCTTTTTAATTAGAACTCAAAAAGGCAGGTGTGGAAATTAACCCTTTTTCCCTTTTCTCATTTAATCAATATTTTAAAATTATCAAATAATAAAACCATTAATTCCCCTTTTTCTTTTATATATTATTCCAACAGATTTATATTTTTTTTTATGAATAAATTAAATTTTTTATTCCCTTCATGTTACAATATTTAACTAAGGTCAAAATTATTATTTATGTTGTTTTATTATTATTATTATTATTGTTATTGTTATTTTTTTATAGAGAGATAAAATTTTACCACTAGCATAGTTTTGACTTAAACCTTAAATTCTTGTACAGGGCGACATTTAGTTAGGGAAATTGTTTTTTAAAAATTTATTAACATGCTATTCATCCTAAGGCCATGTAGGTTCATTCCTCTATCCTCAACAATGCGACGTGCCCTTCAGGACGCACTAGGTTCTCCAAGGGTGCCACTTGCCTCATCTGTTCCCTTGCACGATGTGCCCTTCAGGATGCACTACGTGATCGAAGTGTGTCACTCGCCACTCTCCATTTTTCTTGTGCAACCTGCCCTTCAGGATGCTCCACGTGCTCCAAGTGTGCCACTCGCCTCTTTACTAACTTGGTAGACATCAATAACCCCTGGAGTCAATACTCCGCCAGGTGAACTTGTGGGAGACTAAGGTCCTCTAAGGAATAAGGACCCCACTTTATTGCACACCCTTTAGAATCATCGTGATCAACTGTCACAGTCTACCCTCATGGCATCGTGGGTCCTCTCGAACTAGGTAATCGTTAACCTACAGTTTGAGCCATGGAGGGAGTGCCAGTAGGCTATGGCAGGGTTTCTATCCACACCTCTCCCTCAACATCTATGGTAGTCGTGCGTGACCCCTTTACTCCATATGTGATTCTGGTCAGCAAGCTATCGTCAACCTGAATCATCAAAAAATCATGTGAGAACATATCCATATCATATCATCCAGTCATATGCACTAAAATAATAGTAAAACAATAAAACCCCAATGGCACACTCCCTGACTCGATACGGAGTTCAAGGGGTTCCATTGATGCCTCTGCATCCTCGAGGTCCAAAACCATGCACACTCAGTAAAATCAAGTCAATAGCAGCTGTCTACGTCAATGTAGTAAAACAACATGTCATCAACCCATAACGCCTCATAATCAAAATCAAAGATTTTAATAGAATAATAATCCGGATCACTTGCGAGGAACTGTCCTCAAAGAATAAGTTTGCTTAGTGCTCCAGAGTGGGATGTTACATACATGCCCTCTTGGTCTAAACTTCGTTCCGAATTTTCACAGTATAAATGTCGAAATAAAGTGTATCACAGTATCATATGTCTATCTATCAAACAAAAAGGAAACTGCTGGCGCATATCATGTGTGTCCTCCCAAGTCGCCGAGTACAGACTATAATTGTCCCACTGGACCTTGACCTGCTCTATCATTCGACTTCATAGCTGTCGAATGCGATGATCCAAAATGTGGATCGACCCAGCCGAGAGCACACCCTCATCCGACACTCGCAAGGTGCTCAAGTCAAATAATGTTAAGGATCACTAATCATAAAGTCTCAACAGAGATGAGAAATACATCATGCATACGCCTCAAGAATCAGGTAAGGCTAGTCATCAGGCCACTGGCCTATCCTTTCCAAAATATCATAGGATATATTTTAGCCCCCTTTTTTTTTCAAACTAGATCGAACTCTTATGCTGGTTCATCTGAAAAACAATCAATCACCACAACGTAACTACAGTTGACATGACGTGCATCATCGTAACTCTTCTTTTGGCCATGTGATTCCTTGATCCTTTGTCTTAAAGTTTTCATTTAATCTTCCAAAACTTGGATCGCTTCCAGTCCCACCAAGACCCTATCCTGAAGACGATCCCAACTCAGTGGCATCTGACATGGTCACTCGTAAAGAAACTTGAAAGGCACCATCTTAATGGTGATCTGGTAACTGTTATTGTAAGCAAACTCCACTAGTGGCAAGAATTCTTCCAAATGCTTTTGTTGGTCCATCACGTACATGCGCAACATGTCCTCCAAGGTCTAGTTTGTTCATTCGGTCTGCCCATTAGTCTCCGGGTGATCCACAGTACTAAAGTTAAGTTGGGTTCCCAAGGCCTCTTGGAAACTCGTCCAAAATCGTCCAGTAAACATTGATCCTCGATCGAATGTAATCCTCTTAGGCACGTCATGTAGCCTCTCAATATCATTGATGAAAAAAAAAATCTAGCTATGTCAGGTGCCTGATACATCATACGCACATGAATAAAGTGAGCACTCTTTATCAGAGTGTTGACTACTATGAAAATTGAGTCTTTTTGCCTTTCCATCAGTGGAAACCAACAATAAAATCCATCGAAATAACCTCCCATTTCGATTCTGGGATAGCGTGTGGTTGTTGTAATCCTGCTAGGTGTCTATGTTCAACTTTCACCTACTGACATTCTAGACATCTGGCCACATAGTTTACTATGTCTACCTTCATTCCCTTCTAGAATAATAAGGGTTTAAGGTCTTCCCTCATCTTCATGACTCCCAGGTGAGCCATGTGAACTTCTCTATGAACCTCGCTCAGGATCAACATCCTAAACTCGTCATTTGGCGGTACGTAGATCCGATTTTTTTAAACCTCAATAACCCATCGCTATCAAACGAAAATCCATCAAATTGTGGTACCATCATTGGGTTTTGTCCAATAAAACCCTCAGCCTCATTGTACCAGGCATTAACATGCTGTAAAGTTAGAATCCTTTCACGTAGATTCGTCTGAAGAGGCAACACCGAAAAGACGCGCGGTCTCCGACTCAAGCATCTTCCACTCGGTTGACTGTGATTTTTATGTAAGTAATCTCGAGGTCATACTCGCTAAGCAATTCCGACCAATGTCGTACCCATGCGTTCAGGTCGCTTTGCATCAATATGTGTTGTAGTCCACACTAGTCCGTCTTTAGTTCAAATTTTCATCCAACAAGGTAGTGTCTCCAAACCTTCAAGGCATATACGATGGCTAACAACTCCACATCATGCATTGCATATTTCTCCTCATGCCTTCTCAGTTTCCTCAAAATGTAAGCGATCACTCGTCTATATTGCATCAAGACTCCGCCTAAGCCTTCCTTGGATGCATTAGTGCATACCAAGAAGTTTTCATCCATGTCAGGGACCTTTAGTATCGGTGTTGTTGTCAACAATCCCTTGAGCCTATGAAATTCTTCAGTGCATTTCTCTGTCCAAACAAACTTCTTGTTCTTCTTCTACAACTTTGGGATTGGATTTGCCATCTTCAAAAACCCCTCGACGAACCGTCGATAGTATCCTACTAAACCCATGAAGCTACGCACCTCTAGGACATTCGTCGACGCGGGCCATTCCATAATAGCCTCAACCTTGGTCAGATCCACGAAAATGCCTTCACCGGAGATGACATGCCCTAAGTAGTGAATCTTCAATTGATAAAATGAGCATTTGGAAAAATTCCCATACAATTTGTGCTCTCGCAAACATGGTAGTACCAAGCACAACTGCTCATCATGCTCCTCCATCGTCTGAGAGTAAATCAAAATATCGTTAATGAATACTTGGACGAACTTGGCCAAGTACTCACGGAACACCCCGTTCATCAAACTCATAAATACCCCTGGGGCGTTTGTGAGTCCAAACTGTAATATAGTAAACTCATAATGTATGAATCTCATCTTAAAGGATGTCTTAGGGATGTCATCTTATTTAATCCATAACTGGTGGTACCCTGATTGCAAATTGATCTTAGAGAACACCATCTCGCCCTTCATTTGATCGAACAGATCATCAATCCTTGGCAACGAATATTGATTCTCGATCATGGCTTTGTTCAATTGATGGTAGTCAATGTAGAGCCTCCATGACCCATCCTTATTTCATATGAAAATAACAGGTGCACCCCACGGTGACACACTAGGACATATCAATCCCAGGTCCAGCAACTCCTTCAGTTGCATTTTCAACTCTTGTAACTCCGAGGTCGACATCCGATAAGGTGTTCTTGCCATCGGTTCAGTGCCCAGTTTTTGGGTCTATGGTAAACTCCAATTCCCTCTCCAGTGACATCCCAGGTAACTCCTCTGGAAACACGTCTGCAAACTCTATCACGACCATAATGTGTTCTAGACCTTATGTTACTCCCTTCTCGTTTAACACAAGGATCGCATAAAGATTGCAGCCCTTGTGCATGCTCCTCCGAAGTTGCAAGGGAGAGATGAACCTCAGGGAAACTCCTTGGTTTCAGCCTACACTCACATTTCATTGTCCCTCATCATCGACCAAGCTTAACCATTTCATCTTATTGTTGAGTATTACCTCATGCGATTTCAACCAATCCATACCAATCATGACATCATAAGATCCTAGGATCATGACGTACAGGTTGGCCCTTGTGACAAACTCTCCCAGGTTAAGAACATAGCCTATAACCTTTCCTCCAACTTTTGTTTGGATCCCAAGGCCATCTCTACGAAGATAAATTCATCCTGTTCGACTGCCCTTACCTTATCATTTTTAGCGCTGCACCAGAAATGAAACTCTCGGTAGCACCGGGATCTATTAAAATACTAAGGGTTTGGTCAGTGATGGTACCTATCATCTCGAGCACAGTCGACTAGTGCTCTGCCTAGTGGTTATTCACCACTACATGAATCCAATGGGCCTTGACCATATCTCCCACGGTAGTGGGTCCAATTGATACAGATGCTCTAGTCCTCTCCACACAACATTTGTGTTGGTAGTGTGGCTCCCCACATGTCCAACACCCCTTCTTCAGTCCAGTACTCCTAGTACCCGAAGTTGAAGATGAATTCTAACAATAAGGCCAAACTCGAACTTCTTGACCTTACGTTTCTGGGTAACTTGGTGCGGAGCATATCAAGCAGCTCCAAAATGGGCCTCATACTCGAGCACCGTATGGCTACCTCGTCGCAAGGCATCGAACTTGTTGAGCTGATGCTCAACGAATTCCTTAGAAACATACCTCTCCTAGAACCATCCCTCAAATAGTTCCCATGACACGTCACTGACGACCAGGTTCAAAAGTGGTAGGAGCATCTTCCGCCATAAAATATCACTCCCCCTCGGTCGAAATACCACCATGTGGACCTTCATGCTAGAGGTCATAAACGCGAAGTGTGAAGCACAAGCCTTGCTCTACAACTATGATTCGACGACACCATCATCTGTGACACTTGTGGACTCTAGAACTCATCTCTCTCAAGATCTCAGAGGAGGCTAACAGTTCTAGCTATTGCGTGTTGTGGAACCTCAGAGGCGCCCTCTAAATTTGATCTCCACGAGGACACATTAAGGTTTTTACTTAACACAAGGGTTAATACTCATGGGTTTACTGCAGTGGGAAGCCTAGCGATCCACAGTCACAGGGTTGAACCCTCTCTGATACCATATGAAACAACCCTATTGTTACATCTACAAGAGAAACAATAGTGAAATTTTGTTTTACAAAAATAGGACAACAATGACGATTACAACTAGACAACACAACTGGCAGTGAGCACCATGCCCATAGAACAGGAAACAACAACTAAGACTTCACACATTGGAACCAGGGATACTGGACGACACACGCATAGGAAAACAAGGAGGAATGACTACCCGCCTGATGCGATATGGCACACCTACAAGCTAAGGGACCGTTACCCCTCACGACACTTCGACCTTGGTGAACCAGACTAGAACCTCTAGTCGGGCTAACCAAACACATGAAGGCATTCCACCCAGCACCCAAGATAGCTTACAACACTCGTCACACTCACACAACACTTACTGACTCTGACCAAGTTCTCATTCGTCGCTATCCAATATGGTGCGCCATGATTCTCTCATCAGGAATTACATCGTCCCTAGGCGATAGATGCGTCGATAACCTTGGCACAATAGATCCTATATTGTCCAAGGACTCTAGATAGACTGATGCGCTAGGAGCCAAAATAACTGACCAGGAGTCTACACCTACGCCCACAACCTCAACAACAGTTCGTCAAGACGCAAGGTGTCATTATTCGATAACAAAAACACATGCTATTACACGTCTTTGTCAACAACAAAAACTATTATCGGTTAAGAGAGATGCTTAGGTGTTGAGGAGTGAATTATCAGAATGTTATCATTATGATGAAGGTGACCCACTCAAGTGACCAAAAAGCACACAAGTTACCATTATTCCAAGAGGTCAAGGGTGATCTAAAAGCGCTTAAATGAGTTAACTACCACTCACTCCAGTAGCTAAGATGCTTATAAAGTAAATGCCTTTGTTGTCTAACTTGGCAAGTCCAAGTTAATCTCCAAAAACCACCTAGAATAACCATGGAACAATATATAACTATCATTCCCAGTTTAATGTTTAACTCTGTTAATCAACCCTCTTAACAACATTAATCTATGACACTATCCACTATGTGCAAACATTCTGAAATTATGACACCACCAACACTATTAATTACACTCGTTGTCAGACAACACTAAAGGTATTAATACATCACGAGTTGTCTAAAGAATTCCATTAGGTATCCCTATTCGAGGAACACGAGTTCCTTCACTTTGGAAATATTTCCCGTATCAGAAGCGTCCTTGTGTATTCAATTGAAGTGAGCAAGCTGGGCAGAAGATAAGGGACACACTACCATAATCAATGCTTCCATAAGGCTGGGTAATTTACATCAATTGTTGAATGCCAAGTCCATCAATTTTACGGCCAGGATTTATTATAGGTAACAAAAATTTTGTGTCAAAATCAAGGTGGTGGGGAAATCGCTTCCCAAGCACTATAGGTAAACGTTGTCCCCAAGGAAATTAAGACGCCCCAACTCAATGCTTCCTCATTAGCTGGTCAATAAAGTGCAAAAGCACTGCCATAAGGTTGTCTGTCAAAAGGTTTGTTGTCATGAAGCATTGAGAACACCAACAGGGAAAGCAGCCGATACCCAGTCATAACACATCTACCGCCAGGTCACCACACAACCACACTTGTAGTATACATGCATGGAATTCACAGGAGGCTTTTAAAAGCATATATGAGCCGTAAAAGTCTGATTAACACGAAGGCTAAGACTAAATCAGGAAGGGTAAGGCTGTCACTAAAAGAAAAAAAAATGCTAACAACAAAAAGTGGTAGACCAACATTGCACCTGCTATGAAAAGACTCCACAAAAGAAATTGAGTCCAAATCATGTGGGTGGAATAACCACTGTCCATGAAGTGACTATCCAAAAATTAAGGGTACTAGGTCTCCATTCACAGGCATAGGGGAGAGGTCAAGAAAACCATCAACATACCATCAATCGCTATAGGAAAACACATTGATCATTCACTACAGGAAAGTTCACTACATGAATGGTTGTTTTGTTCTTAGTTCCAGTTAAAGTTTGTTTAATCGGTGGAGGCGTCCATATAATTACACAACACACTTTCTTTTGAAATGGGTGCAAAATCTACCTTGTGTTCAAAGTTCACTGACCGGTGATAATAATAGAATCTCGTTTTATCTATTGTTGTTATTATTTAAAATTCACAAATAATGATAATTGAATCACGTTTATCTATTGTTATTTTAATCTTGGAGCTCGCATGATCCATTAAAAAAAAACTATACCAGAATTATAAATGGGTGACACCTGGCAATTATAAATCGCCACTTCAGATATGTTACAGAAGCACTAATTGTTGTAGTGAAGATATAAAAATTATAAAGTGGTTAATATTGGAGAATGTACAGTTGCTTTTGTGCAATCAGTAATTCAAT
>ML809268.1:11238-35088 GCA_009831015.1 Picea engelmannii | reverse complement strand
CTTAGATGCATATTCCAACATGTTTAAAAAAATTCAGTTCCATCAATAGCTAACTCAAGAAAAAACTTTACTCAACGAATAAAATTAAATTGTAAGGGTTTATTCTACAATTGATTTCATTCCACCAGTAATTTAATCAATAGGATATTCATCCAAAAATTAACTACATGTATTCTAACAACTATTTAGTCAAATAACATTCAACCAAGGAGGGAATAGATGGACATATCTAAATAACATGTTCAACAACAAATGGAACAACCAGGTTCCACCCAACCATAGAACATAACAATCAATATACTTTCTCCGTTCACCCCCTAGCCTGGCCATGAATCCATGAGGGAGAAATCCAAACTCTTCCTTAGCTATTGTCGTCTTTCAGAATCAGAAAATTTATCCTTGCTTCACACTTAGAAAATAGTGCTCATAACAACAAGTGATATTCCTCTCCCCCCAACATACTAGAAAGCATCCTGACTCCTCCCATATGCTATATATGCAAAAGAATATTGTGCCTAGGTATTTTTCCCTTGGGAATTTTCATAGATTTAGAAGTCCCTAATTTTCAAAGGCTGCCAATGGCCAAATTCATGATTTTCCACTTGTAGAATTCATCCCTGAGGTAGTTCAAACATGTTCCCCACTCATGGACTCATGGTTAGCTGATTTCAACCTGGTTGTTCCATTTGTCTATCAGCAATAAATATAAAAATATTTTTTTCTTACAAGTTTCATAGTCGAAGAGTTGGTTGGGAAAATCAAATATTTGCGCAAAAATCATAATAATAAATTACAATTAACTAAATTCTAAAATTTGGAATTGCCATAAATGGAAATAATTTTCCAATTTTCAATTTACCAAAAATGGAAATAAATTCATAAGCATTTTTCAAACTTAATAATAATTTATTTTTGGGGATATTACACATATCACATATAATTTTGTTATGTTCTCTAGTTCATTCTACCATCATTACATTCCACTATGTTATGTGTTTTTTTCTCTTTTATTCCTTCCTACACAAAGCTGACTCTATTATAGACTCTTACAAAAATCATACAAAACTTAGAAAAAAATGGACATGAAACTCTCTCTTTCTGTTCCAGTCTAATCTCTATCATATGCATGCATTCTCTATTCAAATTCTATGCACTATTCGGCCTTACTCTACTGACTGTTTTTCTCGACTCATATACTCCATTTTCTTGAGTGAATGCTAGATTGACACACTTTGCTTGTATGCATGCAACCCACGAATATTCCTAGTGCGTGGAAATCCTAATTAACTTTTCATCTCATCTGTACCTTTTCCCACAATCATTTAGGTCATTATAGTGCTCAATTACCAATCATTCCTAGAGATACACTCAAATTTGTTTCATGTGATCTTCTTGATTCCTTGTGCGTAGTGAAAAACTAGGTTGGTGCATGTAATCTTCCTTTAGTCGACGTTGTTGTGGATCCTTCATTATGTAATGCAGTGTATCATCATGAGTGCGCATGGAAGTTCCCCAAAACATTTGGTGCGAAAAGACCCCTAACACTATTAGTTGGCTCGTCTACGAGCCAACGATGACTATTCATGGATTGAAAAAAGAAGTTGACGACACCTTCTTTAGGAGTTCTTTGAGCATTAAATCTGAATTTAATGTATTAAATGTTTGTAAGGCTGGTAGAGCCAAGCTGTGCCTTTGAGCATGCTGCAGTTTGGTTCGCCTTAATGGCTGACAGGTCAATGGGGATCTAGATCCGATTCAGATTAGATGGCCCATTCAATGTAATTCATTGTAATTAATGAGAGTTGGTGAGGATGGAGGGAAGCGCTCGAGGAGCACCCTTTTGTAAAAAAAAAAAAAGATCTTCTTGTTTTTTCTTTTTTCCAATTAGAGAGTTATGTAAGGTAGAGAAGAAAAGAGAGAATAGAGATAGGAGACAAAAGTCGTGACTTTGTTTCATTCCGAGCTCACATTGTAAAGAGGCATTTCATATTAATACCATGGATGATTTTAGGGGCTAAATTTCACTCATGGGCTAATTTTCCATGGGTTTTCCCAAAACAATTTCTCTTTTATAAAAATGATTCGCCCAAAATCTAAAGGAAAAAAATATTTTACCTTAAAAATCGCCAAAATTTTATATGAACTATATAAAATCCTTAGATATTTGAATATTTTTACAAAAATATTGCCAAACATTTATGGTTGGCATATGAAGGATTAGTAAGATTTGCCAAGTTTTCTACATTTTAAAATAAATTTCCATCCTTAAAATCATCCCTAATTAATACAATCATAGCAGTTTTTCTTGCATGTTGTTGTTCACGTGAGTTCATGAATGAATGTCTTTATGTGTTGATGATATGTTGTAGATGTATGTTAGATGTCCATTTGCAGGGATAGATAGATTTTCCTATCTAAGAGTTCTTTGATTTCATGTTTGGATTCTTTGTGGTTTCATGCAAGAGTGCATGACAAAGTACTGCAGTCTCTAAAAACTAGTGCAGGAGTGTACTTCTGAATTCTATGGAATTTTAGACAAAGACATGCCAGGAGGGCGCACCAGAGGAAGTCATTGACTCAAAGAGGAAGCCTCAAGGTTGTTGAACAATTTGAAGGAGAAACTGTGCAGAGAAAGGCACAGAGAAAAATATAATCATTGAGGATTCTGGAGAAGCTCTGCCAAGAGGGCATCGAGCGAGTGCAAGGAGTACACCTAGAAGAACTCTCTTTCAAGTTATGAGATAAGGGAAGTGTCATGGGGAAGACACTCACAGGGTCACTGAACACCCTGCAGGCTCAACAAAGTGTGCTTGAGTAGGAATATTCCAGAGGGAACTTACATCCCTTCAAGGAGAGAAAGGGATAGAGACCCTTTGAGGTCAGAGCCATGGATAAGCTCAGAAGAGATAACACAATTGCATGCAAGGACACTACAAGGAGTCGCAGAGGCCAAGAAAACCCTTTGGAGGGTTCATAGTTTGAGGAGATCAGGAGGGATAGTGCCTTATCACACCGAGTAAAAACAGAGTGAGAAGAAGGTCAAGAAACCCTTTGAGGTTTCACAGTCAACAATGCTCAGGAGGGACAATGTTCCTAGAATACAGGCAAAAGCCAAGGTTATAGGCTTCAGAGTAGAGACAAAGGCTAAGGCCTTTTGGAAAGAGAAATATTCCAAGGAAGGGAAGGAGCACATTCTCAGGAAGGAGTAATAGCTACCGTTGGATCAGTACCGCAGATAACTGCTGATCACAAGATCAGGTAAAACTATGCAGAGGTTAAAATCGTAGAGGTGGCATAGTGGAAGAGATTAAATGGATGGTGGAGACACTTCGTGGAGAAGTGCCGAAATCCCATGGACCATTGGACCTCCCAGATCTGCGAGAAGGTTAAGACTGAGAGTCTTTTAGCATTTCGACATTTTAGAGTTCAGAGTTTGGAGCGACAAGGGGTTTTGGAGTCGATGAATCGTGAACTCTTGGTCTGCGAAATCATGCCAGCCGTCAGATCTGGAGCATGGTGGCCTGAGAACCATTGGATCAAGGATACATGCACAGGGTTGAGTCCCTGGGAGGTGCACAGGAAAATGGATCTGGGCCATAATATATAGCACCAAGGACCGATAGTTTTCAGATCCAGAGGGAGGTGCGAGGGGTTTAATCCTCATAATAGAAGAGGGAACAAGTCTCGTCAAGTCCTGAAATCATCTGGACTATTCATCAAGGTGACAGGTGGTGAGTGGTCAAGGTTCAGGGAAAACCCCAAAAGTTTTTCTCAAGGGGTAGTACTTCATCATTTCAGGGTCCGGGAAGTTGAAGGACCAAGAACCATCTGCATCTGGAATCGTGGAATCATGAATTCTGGACTCCCAAAAAGTGGACCATGGCCCCGGGTAGCATTTCAACATTTCGGGACCCAAGGATTCAAAAGACAGAAGACAGAGGGAACACTTGCATCATGATTCCCCAAATCACGAAAGCCAGTAGTGCATCAATGACAAGCCCTTTTCAGCATTTCAGGAATCAGGTGTTCAAGAGGCCAAGAGTCGGGAGACAGGGAGTCCCGACTCGCGAAACAGTGAAATGAAAAAACCTGAAAGCATTTGGAGGCTAAGGGATAACCCCAAGTCATTAATCCCTTTTCGACATTTCAGGTACCAGGAGTTAGAAGGGACAATGAGTGTAGGAGAGCTCGAGTGCAGGAGTCCCGAAACCCCAAAACGCAAAAGGTGGAGTTTTTGTGAAAGGACATGAGGATCGGATTCATGGGGCTCCAGTGAGGGCCTGAAAGAACTAATTTACATCGACAGATTCAAAGAAGATCGATCCTGCGTGGATCTCAGCCTAAGGGTCAGGGGTATACGCCATCATATGTCAGGTCCTTCCAGTCGTGTCATTGGTGATGCCAAAGGGAGTATGTTTTTATGACCATGATGTAATAATATACTAGGTTTTGTTGGTAATCATTGTCATTTGTTGTTTGTCCCTCACATGGAGGTAAGGATGATAGTACACTCTTTTGTTCTGCAAATTCTACTTTCGTAGTGTAGATATTTTCATCAATGGCACTAATTTCAAGTGTATTCTAGAGGTGATTCAAGAGTGTGAAGCTATACTCAATGATACCTTCAAAATCCTTTATGCATGTCTGTCCCTTTTGCAGTGCTTCCTCAACCACAACAATATTTTGTTGCAACTCTTGGTTATTCGGGGTAGGCCACTTGAGCTTCCCATGAAGCTCAAGATATTGTGTCTCTAATATTTGGATGCACTACTTGAATACATGAATCTTTTGATTCATAGGAAGGTATGGATGATCAACCCATGGCATGGGAACTTGTGAATAGGCGTCATCCACAATGCTAAGTATTTCCTTATGAATTGTGAGCATCGCTTTGTGTTTTTCTTTACTTTTAGCATGCGTGGTGACCTACACAATATGAAATACGTTGAGTTCATGGCATGGATCCTCTACTTATTTTCACACATGTGATTCCTATTGATGTTTCAGCTAAGTGCCCTTATGCACAATGACTCCTTACTCATGCTACTATTCCAATTGTGTATGTGACTTATTGAGTTCCCTATGCCTATCTCTGAGCTCTGTCATGATGGTAGTCATAAAATTTTGAAGGTACTCTATAGGAACCTATGCTAGTTCAAGTTCAGAATTGGCTAATTCAAAATATACAATGACCAATGGGTTCAAACACAACACTCTTCTCTAACTCGTTCCACTAAATTCAGTGATTTGTTTCTCTAGAGGGGATGAACCAAGTAGAGAAGCAGTGGATAATTTTCGACATAGGTTGTCGAATTTTCCCAACATGTATTTTTGAAATACTTGTTGCATCATGAGTTGTCTTCTAATTTCCTCGACCAACTTTGGGATAGTCATAATTGTCGGCCCTATTTTTTTTACTAGGGTACTTGTATCAGACCTTTCGCTTGTGGTGATCCACTAGTGCTTGCTATGAACATGACCAGACATTATTGTGTGATGTTTGGATGGTGCATGGACTTTCTCCTAAATGGTAATAAACTCTGGTAGGGAAGAGGGTGTGTTCTCTTCATCTGTTATAGGATTTAAATTCATTGGGGCTGATCCTTGTGTCGCTAAGGGTCATTTCCTCTTGCAAGCCATGTCGTGGTCATTCTTAGAGTCCTCATTAGTTTCTGATTTATCATCCGACATCTTTGTGACTTTGTCTTTGGAGGTATAAAAATTTTGTTTCTTAGATCCTAAGGCCTATTCTTTCTGTTTGGATGCAGTTGTGGCCCTTTTCTTCTCTTGGTTTTTCTTCTTCCTAGTTTTGAGTTGTGCTTGCTCGTGTGAAAACAGAGGAAGATATTCCTCGTCCTATTATATGAAACCTAGTTGGATGTCTTCTTCTGTGATGAAAAATGGGAGAATTTCGGTGGATTTTTCCTTATATACACATGGATAAATGAAAAAATTATGGAAATCACACTCAAATTCTAGGTAGTACTCATACATTTTCAGTAGATTCTTTGTAATGTACAAAATCACATTAGTTGCTTGTATCAGTTGTGTGTACCACTTTTTGAAGGACATGTTATGCTCTGATTGGATTGTTTTTTGTTTGGTGTACTTGAGCGTAATAATTCAAGGTGTGATGAAGAGTGGTGCACCAGATTCATCCTCCTCATGGCCCAAGGGGATCCCACATAATCATTCCAAGTAATAAAATAACCTATATGTAATAAAACTCTTTGCCCAAGTTTTGGACCTCAAAATAGTCATCAAAAAACTCATTTAGGAGATATCATCCCAGGCCATATAAAATCCTGCAACACATCGCTGAATGACAACAATAACTCCAATTAGAAACTCATCCTTGTGTAATTTCCAAAGTACCATACAAGAAATAAATTGTGTCACAAATTGGACTATTTGGTTATTGATCTCTATAATGAGTGCTTCACAAGAGCCTCTATGCATCTCATATTTAGTATAAAAATATTCATGTTTTGCATCCTTGGAATTAATTGTGTTGGCTAGGTCATCGTATGTTATTGGCAGGCATGACACTCGATACATGGTCTTCTCATGAACTTGGTATGGTTGGTCGAACCATAGATACCCTCCAAACAATCAACTGAGAAAGAAGGACACACATTCTTGCATCGACGTGATCTGGCCAAAATGTGGGAAATCCACCAATGTTAGGATGTCCAACTGCCTATGGGGATTGGCCATTTTGAAGTGATTACCTTATCTATCCTATCGGTTCATTGAATTATCTATTCATATTTTTGAAGATGCAATTCAGGAACTGGGACAGATCACGAACATTGTGATTTGTGCATGACAACACATGAACATTCCATAACTTAGGGGCTACAAATCTCACATTAGCTAGGATTATAGACTTATGTACTCACTGCTCCTTACTGGAGTTGGCCTTTATTTGAACTTGTGGCTTATTGGGGGAGGCCATCCTTGTATGTAACTGTATCATGCTTATATCATATATGAATTGCTAGTTATGATGTAATACCCCTAGGCCGAACCCCAACTGTAAATGTAAATGTAAATATACATATAGGCTGGAGAGACAAGATATTTGGGCCATAGTGCCTTTGTATATATGTATTTTGAGGCTAGAGTTCCTATGTGGTTATTAGGATGGAGAGCCAGAATCTAAAAGGCTAATGAGGCTATATTTGTAAAATGTAATCACACTAATATTTTAATGAAAACACATCATTGCTATTGAACAACTAGATAAAAGAGTATGGGGGGATAAAACTCCACGAGGATGCGAAATAAGGGATACGATTTTAGGAAAAATGGGATAATCTGAAGGGGCTTAAGCCAAAATGAATATTTTATTAATATTCCTAAAATCTAAAGTATAAAGTATAGGGTAATTAATTTTATCCTAAGTATCTAAGGGGGGAACGTATCACCATGTGGTGGGTCCATGTGGGGGAACCATATAGTTCCCAACATGACAAGTGTTAGTTCGGGAAAATGCACATAATTTTGAGGATACTTATATCATTTTCTTTCATTCCATCATAATTCTCACCTCACCACACTACTAGAATCTATACTTTCATGTTCTCGTTACTTGTACCTGTACCAAGGAAAGATTTGAAACTAGACTAAAGAGGTGGGTTATTGGGCCCATGGGATATCGAGGAAGTAGTTTTTCAAGCCTGTGATCATTCTCTCTAGGTGAGAGAACTATTGGGAATTGATTCCCAAGGTGCCAAGTTGTAGCTATAGGGCTTTGAGACTTCCTATCTGACCTGTTGTTGAAGCCCTGAAAGGGAAGTGGGGCATTCGAAGGACTATTGAGAAGAGAAGGGGAAATAATATACCTATGAAGGTGATATACTGGATAAGGTGACCAATCAAGACATATTCTGATAGTTGACCAAAAACGCCTCAGGGGCACAAATCAGAATAGGGGCGTACCATTGGTTTGGGTAACCAAGCAATGGAGATCCAATTCCATGATGATCTAAGAGTAACCAAGAGGATAGGCTATCTTAGTGTGAGTCCTAGGGATCAAGGGGAGAATCTCAGTGCAACCATAGAGGAGGGCACACTTAATTCATCCCAACAATGGAAAAACTAGCAAAGGCACAAACCCCAGGTTGGTGCGCCCTCCTTTCTACCTCATGAAACTAGCAGAAAATCGACTTCCTCCTTGAGAGATTGGATAAATAATGGAGTAAGATCTCTCTTAGATGTGGAAGCATAGAAAACAAAGAAAATGAATAACCCTGAGAAATGGTGCATCCATGAAGAAAGGTGTAGTGGCTAACCCCAAGAACCCCGAAAAAATGAAAATGCAACAAACGTAAAATGTAAACTTAGAAAACAAAATCAAGTGAGACACAACGATTTAGAAAAAATACAAGAACTATTTATTTGAGTCCTGGTTCACCTTATATACTAAGGGAACCATTTATTTATATATGCATAGTTAATTAGCATCAAAAGGTGAAATGGGTTGAGCCTAGTTGGTTGACTTGTGCGCCCCAGGTGGGCGTTCCCCTAGGTGGCCTCCTTGGCCCAATTCTTCCCTCTTTAGAATTGGAGGCATCCTGAATTCTATGAGAAGGAGAGGAAACTTGTTGTGCAATACCTCTCGTGTGATCCACTTTTTCTAAGCTTGAGTTTGGCCTTGGTGGGCTACCAAATAAAAAGTCTATGCTCTGTGTCTTACAGAGTGGGTCTGAATGTCTATTAGAGTGTCTTTGGCCAATGGGAGTTGGAAATACAAAATGTTGTCCACTTGATGATTAATGGTGATTGTTTCTTCCAAGAGGGGAGGCTCAAACAACTTTAAGTGATTTACAATAATAACATTTTGGATTCCTAGTTGTGGTGGCAGATCCAACCTATAAGAAATTTCTCCAATATTGTCGAGGATGGTATACGGGCCACCTATTATTGGAAGAACCGTGTGATGGTGTCCTTTGAAGTTCTTATTATGAAAGTGTAACCAGAGTTGATCCCCCGATTGAAATGACATGGAGGTCATTTGTTTATCATGGCGTTTCTTGGCATGCTTTAAGTGTTGATTTTACTGCAGTGTGGTTGTTAAATTTATAGCAGCTACAACAACCATTCTTCGAGAGGATGGTGAAGAACCTAGCTGATATCTAGGACCCCAGTGCAGCCCTGGGGATTTGGTCTGGGACCAAATAGTTAGTTCCATGGAAAAATACCCCTAAGAGGGCCCCCAGTAGATGACTGGGGTTCTTGGTCTAGGACCAAGAAGCTAAAAGCCCCTAGATATGTCTAGGGCCCCTGGAAAAGTCTAGGGTACCCATACCTAGGGCATGGGTTGACCCTTGGTCTTGTACCTTGGTGGATAAAACCCTTGAGAGGGCCCCCAGTAGATGAATGGGGTTCTTGGTATGGTACCAAGTAGTAAAGACCCTTGAGAGGCCCCCCAGTATACGACCGGGGTTCTTGGTCTGGTACCAAGCATTAAAGACCCCTGAGAGAGCCCCCAGTATATGATTGGGGTTCTTGGTCTAGGACCAAGAAGTTAAAGCCCCTAGATAAGCATAGGGCCCCTGGACATAGTCCATGGTACCCATGCCTATGGCATGGGTTGATCCTTGGTCTTGGACCTTGGTGGATAAGACCTCAGAATTTTTTTTGGGGCAACTTGATCCTCGATCAAGTAAGTTGTTGGTATATGACCATCCTTGAAGAAGGACATGACCACATAAGGGATGTATCCCATATGAAATGATGATAAAGTAATAAGGTCACCTTGAAAATGAATGAACTAGTATTGCCACCTTGGAAACCGTCCTTAACCAACTCTTACTCTTGCATGTGTTGGTTTGGGGTTTTTGTTGTTTGTTTAAGGGTTAAATAAAGTTTAATTTAAATGTTAATTATAACATGTTTAAATTATTTAATTTAGACATGTTATATTTGATATTATTTTATTTTAAATTATATTTTATTATACTAGCCTAACCTATAAATAGAACCCCCACCTACTCCTCACAACATAGATTATTATTATTATGCTCTATTGGTTCTAGTGTGAGTGGATCTTCTCTCTATTGCAACAACTACCCTAGAGGACTGATGTGTTGGTTTTGTGGTGCTTGTTTACTGTTGAGAGGTGGTTGGGAGGTGCGGCCTCCCCTTCTCTACTGTTGAGAGGTGGCTAGTAGGTGTGGCTCCCCTTTGTTGTAAAAGGTGGCTGGTAGGTGAGGCTTTCCCTTATTTGCTATAGGGTATTGATGTGTAACGAACCCTCTCCTCTGTTGTGTGTGGAATATAGGTGCGGCCCCTCTCCCTGTTGTGTGAACTAGGTGTGGCCCCCTTTTTATATTGTTGTTGTAGTGTGACTGTGAATAAAGCCCTCTTTTTTGTTGTGGGTGACTACTGACTGTGACCTCCTTCTTTGAGCTTTTGGCCTTTTTCCAACCTACCTTGTGTGAAGGCTTTTGTCCATAGAATTTTTATGTGAGGGTTTGAGGTTTTGTGTTCTGTTTGTGTGAGGGTTTATCCATAGTTTTTCTGAGTGAGATTTTTGGATGATTCAAGTCTCCTTTGTTTGAGGGTTTAACTGTGTGAAGTCTCTTTGATTTCTGTCCCCTTGGTGGCAAGAAAGTTATTCATCTCTTGGAAAGAGATCCAACCTACATGGTGGATCTATGAACTAGGCTTTGTTTGAGCATAAATACAAATGGTTTTGCATCTCTTATGTTGATTGTGACTTCTTCAGAGGTAAGGTTTCAGGACAAGGTAAGCTACCTATTCTTTATTTTCAGGTCTGGATTTTTGTTGCGAGTTCTGTATTGTTTGATCTAACTAGATTTATGTATCAGCATTAATTATTATAGATTATTAGATATGAATATTGTTGTTGAGTTTTTCAGTCATTATTGTTTAGATCTATTTAACCCATCTTAGATTTATTTCTAGTTTGGATCTATTATTTAAGATCTGTATCAGATGTTTTACTTAGATCTGATCTTGAGCTACTTAGCATCAGATCTAGTGATAAATGAAGTCTGTGTTAACATTGGTTACTGTTTAGATATTTTAATGATTTGCTAATCAAGAAATAGTACACTGGTTGAGTTTAGTTCAGGTCTAAACTTTGTGTATATTTTCATTTTGATTATTCTTCCTAAGTTTAGTAGCTCTCACTATTATCTAGCTGCCTTCCTAACTGAAATTTATAAAAAGACATCTATGTCCTGCATTACTTTTATAATTCTAACATGGTATCAGAGCTTAGGGCGTAAAGATCTCAAGACTTGCAGACTTGAGCCTACGAAGATCCTCTCTTAAAGTTTGTTTTGCAGATCAGAAGTAAGGAATGGCTTCCTGTGTAGAATTGAGAAGGAAACAGGTTTTCAAATTTTGGTTAAGCTACGAGGTAAGCAAATATCTTCAGCAGTCCTATTACATTTTCTGAAAAGAAAACTATTATTGATCATTTATTGTTTGGAAAGGAACTTGAATTATTCCATTTCTAACTATTAGAAAATTGTCATGATAAGAACAGATTGGACATAAGGTAGTTCAATCTCTAGCATATGTCCTTACCAACGGGTGAGACTCCTTGGAATTGTTTTTGAAATTGGGAAGTTTTCTAAAGGATGTTATCTCTGCATCTTTTAGCAAGAAATATCTGATTAAAGGTTTGAATGACTGTGGGGTTAGTCTATGATCAAAGTACATGCATAAGAGATTTTTGTTCTGGATCAAAAGGTTGGAAAGTGCACACCATATTTAAATACATTCTTGTCACAATACTAGATTGTCATTCTTACTGCATGCTAAGGTTGACCACTGTAACTTGTATGCTCATCCTATCACTCTACCATATTTTCTCAAAATTATTGATCAAGCCTCTTCACAAGAAGTTATCCTTTACATTTGTATTTGGACTGATTGATATGAAAAAGGATAGTGAATGACCATCTTGCCTATTGCCTTGTACATGTGTGAGATGCAATTTCGAGTGCCAAAGAATACCTGTTTGGATCTTTGGTGGAGTGATGTTTGTAAGCTGGGAGATCTTTCCTTGTTAGGAAATACTAGAGGCTAGGAAGGGACTCTCAGTAAATCTTCTAGTTTACCCTTGATCTCCTTTTGATTTCCAAGACTTTTCTTTTCTATTGTTTGACTGAAATTTAATAATAAACTCAGTTGAGAGAAGGTAAGACTTAGTCAAGGTCTGATACAAAATTCTTGGAAATGTATTCATCATCTTAAGATGATAAGTGATAGGTTTTAAGGCTTTTAGAATATTATTGCTACTAATGCTTGGTAAGTGCTCAACTTTCATTTAATAAGTTGTTGGTAAAATAAAATGGCTTTAACAGAACTATTGGGAATGGGATTTTTAAACTGTGTAACCTTAGTAAATGACAACACCTTATGCACTTAATGGTCATCCACATGTTTTTTACTACAAAGAATACACAAGCCTTAAATTTGACCACAATTCATTGAGTGGTGGAATCTCAGAATTGACTTTGCTATTTAGCTTTGAGTAAAACATGGGTGGGATGACTCTTGACAATGGAGTCTTTGACATATTGTTTTCTCATGGATGAATATACACAGGACAGTAAGATATGCTCTTAAGGATATTAAAGTTACTTGAACTAACAAATTTATTTCTATAGAAGTTCGGGTTAATTTGAGTCAGTAGCATGGTGCATGCATATCTTAAGCCTAAGAAATTTTCATGGATACTTCATTTACATGACTACGAATGACATCAAGATAAGATTATCTTCCTATCATCTTTATGTACCCAGGTCTAAATTGAATACTGTCAGAATCTCATATATTTTTTATGAACAAGGAAGTTGTGATCTCAGCACCTACTTATTTTTGATAAAGGCTAAGTCTTTCTCCTTGGTTGGAAACCTAGTTGTCTGTTGATATTTTATGAAAGACAACATGTAACCTTGGGCTATTTCCTTGGTTAAAGAGTCCAACAATTTATCTTGGTAGATGGGGTATTTTTTGTTTTGAGGAAACCCTATAGATATCTTTTTTCTTTGTAATTGAGTCATTATCCTTGGCACAGGAACTCAAAAGTCTGACTCATCTTTTCATTTTTTGAATCTCGTACTGGCACCAAGAACATCTTGAAAAGATATAACACCAAATCAGAGTCAAAAGTTTGTAGAGGTTCAGAGGGAGAAAATTGACAGAAAGGTAGACTTTTTATGAGACTCAGAGGGAGCAGTCCTTGTATATGAGTTAGTCCTTGACCTACAATAGAACTGGCAGCTTAGTAGAATCCAGGGATTCTATTAGTTTCTTTGAAAGGAAACCAGTCTGGTGCCGAGAAATACTAAAGGAAGCAAAAAATATTCCAGCACCTAAAGGCACTTTCACAGAAAGAAGAAATGAGATAAGTACTCTGGTCCTCTAGATGAATTGAATCTTGTGATTGATTCATAACCTTCCACATTTGAAATGAGGTAAGTTGTTGTGACATAAAAGAATGATGTATGGTCTATGTTTTCAAAGAACTCGTAACAAATCAGTGGGAACCTCCATTGGCCTTATAAAATAAATCCTACAACAGAGAGTTATATGGAGGGTATATTTGTGACTCATAAAAGAAGGGACGACCTATGACAAGATCCTTACCTTCATCAGGATCCTTTTGTCGCTTTCTTGTTTTGGATACTTTGTCTGACAGATGTTAATATTTTCTTCTCAAACAGTGATGTTAAACAAGAGGTTGTCCATGGAAAATAACCTCATGGATTATAACTCTGAGAGCTCAGTATGACAAAATCTTGGGTTCATCCTTATATGAAGATTGTCCAAAATATTCATCTGTTCCTTACAGAAAAGGGAATTTGTATATATATCTCAGACTAAGAGGGAGCTCTTATGAAGAAGTTGGAATGAAAGACTTGGATATTTTACATTACTTTCTGAGCTTGGATTTTTTGCAGAAATCAGGAGAGATATTTCTCTGACAGGGTAAATATGTAGTTGGTGTGCTTCACAGTTTTGGCATGATGGACTGCAAGTCCATGAGAACACAAATGATCTCTAATCTAAGGTAAATATGAGATCAGGCCATAAGTTCAGATCCAAAATTTCCCACCTTATATTGACATATCATTGATTTATCTCGTACATATGAGAACAGACATCTCTTATGCGGTAAATGCTCTTAGCCAGTTCATGTGTGAACCGAAACATTTACATACAGTTACTATGAAACACATTCTGAGATATGGTCTCAGATACACCTCAAGTGGAGGCGTATTGCTCCATGGTTTCATAGATCCATATTGGATGGGAAGTATAGTGGATCGGAAGAGTACTTTCGGTTATTGCTTCAGTTTGGGTTCAGTAATGATTTCCTGGTCTAGTAAGAAACATGGCTTTGTAGCCCACAACACTGCAGAAGTTGAATACATTGTTGCTAGTGCTACTGGAAGAAAAGCAATGTGGCTCGGGAAGCTTCTCTTAGACTTGTTCATTTCAGATCTTGAACCCACAGTCATTCACTATGACAATCAGAGCAGTATAAAGCTCACTGAGAACCCAGTGTTTCTTGATTGATCGAAACACATTGAGATGAGATATCACTATGTCTGGGACATGGTTCAGAAGAACATTCTTAGCATTGAGCTTGTTTCAATAGCAGAACAGACAACATATATTTTCACCAAGCCACTATCCCTCACAAAGTTTGTATACTTTTGTGACAATCTTGGTGCAGCTGAGAATGCCTCTCTTGCTGAGAGGGAGTGTTAAATTTATAGCAGCTATAAGAGCCATTCTCCTGGAGGATGGAAAATACCCTACCTGAGATCCAAGGCCCCCAGTGCACCCCTGGGGATTTGTTCTAGGACCAAACAATCAGTGCCATGGAAAAAGACCCCTAAGAGGGCCCCTAGTAGATGACTAGGGTTCTTGGTCTAGGACCAAGTAGCTAAAAGCCCCTAGATATGTCTAGGGCCCCTGGAAAAGTCTAGGGTACCCATGCATAGGGCATGGGTTGATCCTTGGTATTGTACCTTGGTGGATAAGACCCCTGAGAGGGCCCCCAGTAGACAATTGGGGTTCTTGGTTGGGTACCAAGTAGTAAAGACCCCTGAGAGGGCCCCCAGTATACGACTAGGGTTCTTAGTCTCGTACCAAGCAATAAAGACCCCTGAGAGGGCCCCCAGTATACGAATGGGGTTCTTGGTCTAGGACCAAGTAGTTAAAGCCCCTAGATAAGCCTAGGGCCCCTGAACATAGTCCATAGTACCCATGTCTGTGGCATGGGTTGATCCTTGGTCTTGGACCTTGGTGGATAAGACCTCAGAAACTGTTCTGGGGCAACTTGATCCTCGATCAAGTATGTTGTTGGTATATGACCTTCCCTAAAGAAGGACATGACCACATAAGAGATGTATCCCATATGCAATGATGATAAAGTAATAAGGTCACCTTGAAAATGAATGAACTAGTATTGCCACCTTGGAAACCCTCCTTAACCCACTCTTACCCTTGCATGTGTTGGTTTGGGGTTTTTGTTGTTTGTTTAAGGGTTAAATAAAGTTTAATTTAAATGTTAACTATAACATGTTTAAATTATTTAATTTAAACATGTTATATTTAATATTATTTTATTTTAAATTATATTTTATTACACTAGCCTAACCTATAGATAAACCCCCCCCCCTACTCCTCACAATATAGATTATTATTATTATTCTCTATTGGTTCTAGTGTGAGCGGATCTTCTCTCTGTTGCAGTGGCTACCCTAGAGGACTGTCGTGTTGGTTCTTTGGTGCTTTTTTACTATTGAGAGGTGGTTGGGAGGTGCGGCCTCCCCTTGTCTACTGTTGAGAGGTGGCTGGGAGGTGCGGCCTCCCCTTGTCTACTGTTGAGAGCTGGCTGGTAGGTGCGGCCTCCCTTTGCTGTAAAAGGTGGATGGTAGGTGCGTCTTTCCCTTATTTGTTGTAGGGTACTAATGTGGAACGACCCCTCTCCTCTGCTGTGTGTGGCATATAGGTGTGGCCTCTCTCCCTGATGTGTGAACTAGGTGCGGCCCCCATTTTATATTTCTTCCGTAGTGTGACTATGAATGCAACCCTCATTTCTGTTGTGGGTGACTACTGACAGTGACCTCCTTCTTTGAGATTTTGGCCTTCTCCCAACCTACCTTGTGTGAAGGATTTTGTCCACATAATTTTTATGTGAGGGTTTGAGTGTTTTGCCTTCTGTTTGTGTGAGGGTTTATCCACAGTTTTTTTGAGTGAGGTTTTTGGATGATTCAAGTCTCCTTTGTTTAAGGGTTTAATTGTGTGAAGTCTCTTTGGTTTCTATCCCCTTGGTGGAAAGAAAGTTCTTCATCTCTTGGAAAGAGATCCAACCTACATGGTGGATCTATGAACTAGGCTTTGTCTGAGCATAATTACAAATGGTTCTGCATCTCTTGTGTTGACTATGACTTCTTCAGAGGTAAGGTTTCAGGACAAGGTAAGCTACCTATTCTTTATTTTCAGATCTGGATTTTTGTTGTGAGTTATGTATTGTTATGTATCAACATTAATTATTATAGATTATCAGATCTGAATATTGTTGTTGAGTTTTTCAGTCATTATTATTTAGATCTATTTAACCCAGCTTAGATCTATTTCTAGTTTGGATCTACTATTTTAGATCTGTATCATATCTCTTACTTAGATCTGATCTTGAGCTACTTAGCATCAGATCCAGTGATAAATGAAGTCTGTGTTAACATTGGTTATTGTTTGGATATTCTAATGATTTGATAATCAAGAAATCGTACACTGGTTGAGTTTAGTTCAGGTCTAAACTTTGTGTATATTTGCATTTTGATTATTCTTCCTAAGTTCAGTATCTCTCACTGTGATCTAGCTACCTTCCAAACTAAAATTTATAAAAAGACATCTCTATCCTGCATTACTTTTATAATTCTAATAGTGGCGTTGTGCAATTTCTTGGAGAAATCATTGTTCTGAGAGTTCTTCTTGTTGTTGATGGAAGCTACCTTAAGGAGCCCAAGAGAGTGAGATATTGGTTGGAGATGTTGGTTGGAAGCCCAAGAAGACTTCAAGAGGTGAAAACCCTATAGAAGAATGTGTTTCCTTGTTGTAACTATGTTGTAGAATGTGGAAGTAATTGTCCCATTGTTTGTTGCGCCCAAAGTGAGTTCATAGAGCATGAACCAAGACCCTGTTGACAAACTTTGTTTGGCCATCCATTTGAGGATGGAATGAAGTAGAAAACTTGATTTGGCACCCCAATAGTGCCCATATTGTCTTACAAAATGTGTTGAGGAAGCGCGAATCTCTATCTAAGATGATAGTGCTTGGGAGGCCAAAATGGGGGCATACATGTCGGAAGTAGAGTTTTGTTGTTTGCGTTGTTGTAGTAGTCTTTGTGCATGGGATAAAAAGTTACATTTTTTTGAAGTGACATACCACTACCCATATTTCATCATGTTTCTTTTGGGTTGTTGAAAGTCCACTGAGGAAGTTCATTGAGATTGACTCCCAAGGCCAAGAAGGAAGAGGTAGTGGTTTATATAACCCATGCTTCTGGTTGGATGGCTTAGATTGTGAGCATAATGCAAGGACTAATAATTTTTTTAACTTGAGGCTGCATGGAAGGCCAATGGAAATGTTGTTGCATATTTTGGATGGTCTTTGTGGTACCAAAGTGTCCCCCATAGGTTGAAGCATTCACCTCTCTAATGAGAAAGAGGTGGTCTTCTGAGTGTGGAACACATAACGAATTCAACTTATAGAGCCACCCATCCTGAATAGTGTAGTTTAGGAAGGGGGCCTAATCGATCACTATGGGAGTTAAAAATGACCCCCAAATATCTTGAAAGTTGGGGTCAATAGCTTATTGATCCTTCCATGTTTCATAAGTAGCACAACACACTTCTAGAATTGAAAGAAATGGAGTGGGAGGTCGGCTTAGCAAATCAACCATATTATTAAAAGTTCCTTTCTTATATCTGATGACCAAGTGAAATTGTTGAATATAGGAGGCCCATTTAAGGTGCCTTTGTTCCTAAATCTTCCATTGAGAGTTGATGAAAATCAAAGGGTGGTGGTCTATATGAAAAATTGTTTATTTACCCAACAAATAATGCCTCCATTGCTTGAGCGCTTGAACCAGACTATAAAATTCCTTGTCATAGGTGCTATAATTTGTTTTTACCTCAGACAGGGTTTCGAAGTGGTAAGCAATGGGGTGTCCTCCTTGTTTAAGTATGGCATCAATAGCATATTCTGAGGCATAAGAATCGATATCAAAGGGTTGGGAGAGGTCTGACAGGTGTGATATAATGGATGAGCATAAGGATTTTTTGAGCTGACAAAAGTGACTAGTTTCTCCTTTAGTCTAGGTAAATGTAGAAGAACTGTTTGAGAGTTTATGCAAAGGAGAAGAAAGATGTGAAAAATAGGGAATGAACTAAAGATAGAAATTGATGCCACCCAGAAATATTTTACACTCCCTAGTTGAATAAGGTAGTGGCCATTGCTTTAATGCTTGGATGGGAGTTGGATCTAGTTGAATACCCTCAGAGATGACCACAAAGCCAAGATAGGGAACTGAAGTCTCATAAAAATACGACTTCTTCTCTTTGACTTGTAACTTATGTTCTCGGAGGATTTGGAGAACTTGGCGAACATGTTGCATGTGAGTGTCCCATGTCTGGCTGAAGATGAGAATGTCATCTATGTAGATGACCAAAATCAACCCAAATGTTCCCTGAATATGTCATTGATGAGCCTCATGAAAGTGGTTGGGGCATTGGTGAGGTCAAAGGGCATAACTTTCCACTCAAAAAGACCAAATTTTGTCTTGAAAATTGTTTTCCAAACATCATCTGGGTTCATTTGATCCTGATGGTAATCGGTTGTTAAATCCAATTTAGTAAACCACTTAGCTTCTTGGAGGGTGTCGAGTAACTCCTCAATCCGAGGTAGGGGGTAACGGTTTTTTACTGTGGCTTTGTTCAAGGCCTGGTAATCAGTGATAATGTGCATTTATGAAGTATTTCTTTTGTCAATGAAAAATGTGGCAGAAGAACAGGGAGAAGATGATGGTTGGATGTGGCTAGAGTTGATGAGATCGATGAATTGTCTTTCCATTTCCTCTGTTTCTATTGGGGCCAACTGGTATGTAGGGGCATTAGGTAATGTAGATACGAAGATGATATGAATGGAATGGTCAATGTGTTAGGAGGGGTGTAGTCCCTTCGAAGGTTGGAATACACTTGCAAACTCTTAAAGGAGGGGAGTCATTGTTTCTGGAACAGCGTGAGTGGTATTGTTTGGTGTTATTGGGCACACCAAACAAAGAGAGACACATTGGTTTAAATGTACATGTGGGTTTTTTTCTTTGGTAGCAGAAGGTTAGGGTGTTTTTGTGGTTAAGGTATAAGTGTGGCCTTCTTTGGAAAGTTTGTACTGGCGAGATTTGGCCATATAGATAGCATTTCTTTGGGTTTTTTATGGGATACCTAGCAGCAAATCCGAACAATCCAAGGGGGAGACATCACAAAGGATAGTATGTTTGAATTGGCCAATGGTAAAAATGACCAGACAACATTGATAAACTAAGAGGCAGGGACCATCCTTCTGGACCCATCCGAGATGATAGGGTTGTGGGTGGGGAGTAGTAACTAGAAGAAGGCAGTTGACAAGGGTTTGAGACACCAAATTCTTCTGGCTTCCATTGTCCATAATCAGTAAATCCAAGAAGTTTTTAATTTGGAAGTTATGAGTGAAGACGATTTGGGTGGAGGAGTTTGAATATTCATGGGTCATTAGGATCAACAGGGGATCCACTTATGTGGGATTTTCTAGAGGAACCTATTTGGTATATTCCATTTGGGGGGGAGCAATGAGCTCAGTCAGTAGGGTTTTGTTGGTATTTATATTTTTGAGGATTTGACAATCTGATGAATTGTGTGAGGCAGTCTTGTGGAATGAGCATCAGGGTGTCCTTATATTTGTATTGGGTGTGGGATTTTGATCCCAAGGAGGTGGAAAGAGGGTTGAAGGATTAGATCTAGATGGTTGAGAAGTAGAGGGGTTTGTGTAGGGGTGGGACTGAGGAGTACGACCCCTAGGAGAAACTTTCCTTTCTATAGCCAAAGCTCTTTGATTTTTTTTTTCTAAAGTTTGATTTTCAAACAACTCTACTTCTTGATGGAATTGAATCAATAAGCCAACAAAAAAATTTAATATGAGTACCTCTTCTGGATCTGGAATATGTAGTAAGAGGCACAGATTGCAGAAGAAGTCTATGTAGCCTTGCACTCCTTGTGAAGGGATTTGTCGAAGTTGGTGCCATTTGATCCACAAGGATTTCAGATACCCAGGTGGGTAGAAGTGGTTTCTTAATGCCTCAAAAAGTCGAGACCAAGTTCTGATGGGTTTGGAAGTAGAGGATTCTCAAGTATCCCCAATAACTATCACAAATGTGGTCTTCTCTTACTCTATATCCCACGAGGTTTATGCAAGTCCTAATTGCAAGGTTGAAATCTAGATATTTCTCTCCTTGGTAAGGCATGGACATGTATTGAAATAGGTGGAGAGGCTATGGATCTAGGAATCCACAACTTCTCCATTGGTTTGACCAACAAATTTGGGTAGTTGGATTCGAGTGTCCAACTGGAAGGGGTCTAGATTATTTTGTTTTTGCATTCTGAGAAACTCATTGAGGACGAAGGCAATATCTTGGACAAGATTTGAAGTGTTGGAATATGATTCTACTACCAGGGGATGTTTTTGTGGAGGCATTTTCAGGCCAACTAAAGATCTAGGTGAACCTAGTTTGCAACACTGAAAAATGGGTGAGGCTATGTTTCGTGAACACAGGGCACAAAACCATGAAGCAACGAAGATGAACTGGTCTAGAGGGAGAGATATGTATTGTTTTATATCTATGAAAATCCTCTCTATTGTAGTGGATATTTGTGTGCCCTTGGGGATATGAGATCTGTTGAGATTCTTGCATGAATATGTAAACCCTGAAATGGGTGAAATCTACACAATTTCATGAAAACCCCACAAAACAAATTTGGCTCAATCTTCAAGATCAAATTTTTTTCCATGGAACTTGAGGATCTGATACCAATTTATCTACCCAAGAAGGTGATATACTAGAGAAGGTGACCAAACAATCCATAGTCCGACAGTTGACCAAAAACTCCTCAGGGGCGCAAATCAGAATAGGTGTGCACCATTGGTTTGGGTAACCAAGCAATAGAGATCCAATGTCAGGATGATCTGTGAGTTGCCAAGAGGATAGGCTATCTTGATGTGAGTCCAGGGGATCAAGTGAAGAATCTCAGTGCAACCATATAAGAGGGCACACTTACTTCATCCTTGCAATGGAAAAAACAACAAGGGCATAAAACCTAGGCTGGTGCGCCCTCCTTTCTACCTCGGGAAACTTGTGGAAAATTGACTTTATCCCTAAGATATTGGCTAGATAATGGATTAATATATCTCTCATATGTGGAAGCATGGAAAATGGAGCATCCAGGGTGCAACCATGAATAAATGTGCACTGTCTAACCCTAAGAACCCCCAAAAAATGAAAATTCAAGAAACGTGAAATATAAACTTAGAAAAAAATATCAAGCGGGACACAAAGCTTTATGAAAAATACAAGAATGATTTATTTGAGTCTTGATTCACCTTATATACTGAGGGAACCATTTATTTACACATGCATAGTTATATAACATCAAAAGGTGAAATGGGTCAAGCGTAGTTGGTTGACTTGTGCGCCCCATGTGGGTGTTCCCCTAGGTGGCTCCTTGGCCCATGAACACTTCCTGGGGTGGGACAAACATGTGGGGAATGAGGGACTGTATGTTTTTTTCTAGAGTTGGCACCTGAGTCTGAGTTTTCTGTTGTGTGAGAGACCTTAGTCTAGTTAGGATTATTGTACTCATGTGGAGTTTTAGCCCTGGTTCGTGGGTGACCCACTGTTGAGAGTTATGAGTAGTGTGGTGTAAGGATCAGAGGAAAATGGAAGGTCTGCACATATATGGTTTTATTTTTACCAAAGATAAGTGCCTATTGTGTGTTAATACTTATGAATTTATTTTCATGGGTTTTTCTTGTATATGTTGTATATATACACTTGTTGTTATTATGCAGTAATTTTTTCATTTGTAGAGCATTATAAGCTAATTATAATGGTATCAAAAATAATAATGTTTTGTATGGAATTTCCCAGCTCGGGGCCCGGGATGATACAATGTCATATCAAAGCTCTAATTTCAAAATTGAACCTAGATGGTTCAAGTTAATAGAGTATTGAAGCGAGAATTATAAAAAATTAAATTCTTGATTTTGTCTACAAGTTGCTTGACGAAATTATTACAGTGGTATGTGGAAGAATTATTGGAAAATTTCACAGGAAATTGCAAGAATCAACCACGTGAATTAAAATCCCCAATCAAAATATAAAATTGGGCAAATTTGGGCCTGTAATTAGCCAAATTGCTTGTTGAAGAGCGCCCATAATGAAATTGGGCATCTATGGGAAAAAGCTCCAAATTTATGGGGAAATTCAATAGAGAAGGATTGAATCCTATGTTTATAGATTTGGCTATTTTGAGATAATCCCAGAGCTCTAATGGCAGACATGGAAATAATTATGTAATATTGGGCATTTTGAAAATTTTCGAAAATAGGAAAAATTGGAAAATTTGGGTATTTTTCCGTATGTTGATGTCAACATGACATGGGGTCCATGTGTCAGCTGAAATGGAAGAGTAGTGATGTGAGATTTTGTTTTTTGGGGGGGGTCCTGTGGTTATGTTAAACACAAGATAGGGCTCACAATGCGTCGATGCATGACACATCACTTGCGGATCAACCAAGGTTAATTTTTTCTCCCCTCTCCCCTGTGTTAACGGTCTAAAAGGATTCCAGGGCCGCAATGCATTTTGGGTCATCGCTTAGGATTGCGACCATTGAACATGCCCCAAACCTTGACTATCGAGTCAACCCAAAATGAAACTTTACACGTCAGGATAAATGGGTGAGGGATGGGACCCGCCCATTCCCACAACCTAATTCAATGGTTTCACATGGTAGCCAAGGATCTATGGGTATCGAAAATTAACACGTGTGTGTCATTGAAGAAGAATGAGAAAAGGGTGAAGGAAGAGGGAGGTAAGAGGTCAACAGGGTAGGGCCAAAGTGGTCAGAAGTTGAGATGGAATCGTTTCGGGGGTGCCATGTCAGCATCCTAGTCATCCAAAGGAGGATAAAATTATCATTTCTATGGTACACTTTTTTATTTACAAAATCATGCGAAGTCGACTATATTATAAATGTAGATTTATGTATTACATTTTATTTCAATGTTTGTGTATGTAACATGAGAATTCTGAACGCCAAAAATAAGTTGAGAAAGAAAACATATGTTTAAATAACCAAAGTACAATATCATATACAACAAATAAATAAATGAGGGGTGCACTTAGCTAGAGAAATGTCGAAAGTTCAAGTGATGAATGATAATTAATATAATTGAATGTTATTGCAAGTTGTATGTTTTTTAATATGAGTCTATAAAAATCAGGGATTTTTCTTAATGTAGTGGACATAATGTCCCAATTGCATGAGGAAACATTATGAATAAGTGTAGCAATTACATATTGGTTCCATTTTGATTCTTATGGTCCTTTACGTTTTCCCATTTTGTATGACCATGGGTCTCTTATTCATATATAATAAAATGGGGTTGCTATATTATTGCATTGTGAAATGTTTTTAAATGTCGTTTTTCTAATTAATTAATATGTGAATGATTTACATTGTTGCAAATAATCGATG